>PVJH01003925.1:0-133644 GCA_004026705.1 Nesogale talazaci
GTGGCAGTATTTTTTTTGTAGAATCTGTTCATTTTACTTTAAGTCAGGCGACAAGTGACAAAACCATGATTTAATTAAAATAATGATATGTTAAAAATATCTATTTGGATATACTTCACTTTTTTGATGTGTGCATACTTATCATAGTATGGTCCTATTATCTACTCGGGGATTCTACCATCTGCTTCTTTATTTTTTTTCTATCTGCTTCTTAAAGTGAGCTTTTGACCAGTAGAAAGGAGAACATCATCCATGAATGACAGCTCTGTACTCATATATGGTGAGTTTCCGTAGGAGACATCCTGGTCTTTCTTCTTAATAATGTGCTCCAATAAAGCTATTTCACTATGCTATTGCTTTTCTATTCCAACTTCATGAAATATCCAGGAATGA
Organism: Nesogale talazaci; assembly: GCA_004026705.1. Classification (NCBI taxonomy): domain Eukaryota; kingdom Metazoa; phylum Chordata; class Mammalia; order Afrosoricida; family Tenrecidae; genus Nesogale; species Nesogale talazaci. Next base: position 394 of record PVJH01003925.1, read on the forward strand.
AAAAATATGACAATGTTTGTACACTTACTGCTATACTTCTTTTCAGCACCACTTTTATGCCTTTCTTCATCCCACATATCTTGCTGGAAAACTTAATGCTCTCATTGTATTGGGATTAGCAATCAGTGTCATGAAAGCAACAGTTAGAAATTAAGTGGTGTATTTCATTGAGAAAATTCATTGTAACAGACCTCTTTAAATAAAAAAAAAAATGCTTCCCTGTTGATGAGTATGAAGTTCCTGACCTAAACCGTGGTCTTTTGAATAATATCATAAGCATGCAAATGTGGAACAATGTAAAAATAAAGACAGAAAAGGAATGGATGCATTCAAATTATGAAGTTGGTGTAAAATATGGACTCTAATCTTCACTGCCAGAAGAATAAACAAATCTTAGAGAAAATGCAACAAAAATTCTCCTAAGAATGAGGATAGTGAGACTTTATTTTGCTTACTTTGGGTGCCTTAATAAGGACCAATCTCTTTTTTTTGGGGGGGGGGAGGGGGCGCATCACTGCCCTCTGGTGGTCGTGGGTGCTAGCCAGTACTGCTCCTGAGAGCTGCCACTGCATTTGAACCGCCAAGTCTGCGGGCCGCAGTCCCGCACTCAACCACTTATGCCACTGGGGCTAAACCCCATGGACCAATCTCTTAGGAAAGGTGGAAACGTACAAAATGAGATAATGCTCAATAGCTTGTCTTAGAGTGTCGCCACGATGGTAGATCCAAGCATACTGGCAGTTGTGAAGATGACACAGAACCAGGCAACGTTGTGCTGAGGTTGTTGTTGTTATACTTAAGTTTGCCATGAGTAGAAGCGAACTCAAAGGCAGCCAAGACCCACAACAATAGCAATTTGAAAAAAAAAAATGAACACACACTGAACATTTACTGTGTACCCACACACCTCATTTGATTGTGCTTTGTTTTGTTGTGATTTGCAGATTAACAAACATTATTAAAGTGAACGTCTCTAACAAGCTTAAACTGAGCAAGTCTATTGAGGATCCTGGATGGAGTAGTGGGCACACATTGGGTTGTCGTTTGCAAGGTCTATGGTCTGAAGTCACCAGGTCCTCTGTGGGGAAGGACGGACTTTCTATTCAGGTAAAGCGTGACTGTCTGGGACACCCAGTGGGGCGGTTCTCCTCTGTCCTGAAAGGTTGCCAGGACTCAGAATTGGCTCAACAGCAGTGAGTGTGGTTGTGTTTTTTTAATTGACTTCTCATTTCCAATGAACATGTATTCATTTCATATCTATATGTCACATTTGGGTTTTGTGTTACACATATTTTGTTGACCTGATGCTAAAATGCCATTTATGTTGGCCATTGGGGCCGAATTCAGTTATTTTTGTAGTGCGGGTTGCTGATTTAGTTGTATTCCAGCTTTTGCTTTTGCACTCTGCTGCTATCTCCTCCCATTATCTTGTCTCGATCCTGCTATCCTGTGGTTCTGCTCAAAAAGTAGGAGCCAGGCAAAGGTGGGGGGATGGGGGCAGATATGTGCCCATGAAAATTGAGAAAGTAGAATTAAAATAATTAAAAATAATCTTTTAAAAATAATCTTCAAATGAGCTCAAAGGAACCAAAGATTTATGTAACCTAGAAAATGAGCAATCAAGACTTTATTGCTATGTGGAGGGGAAAACAAGACTGAAGTGAAATTCTTGCTTGGATCACATTAAGTAAAGTGTTACTTTTGAAGAAGCTGGCAAGAAATCAAGTTACATATTGCATTGAGCAAATCAGCTGAAAATGCTTCTTGAAAGAGTTAAAAGCAGCAGGGAAGGTAAGGGTAGGGCGTGGGAGTAATGGAGAACCAATCACAATGATTGGCCTCATTCCAGGGACAACAGAAATGTGGGTGAAATGAGACAGAATTAGTGTAAGACATGAAAAAATAAAAGAATAATTTAGAAATTATCAATGGAGCATGGGGGGGAGAGTGGAGAAAATGAGCAGCTGATGGCAGGGCCTCAAGTAAAAGAAAATGTTTTGAAAAAGATGATGGCAACATATGTACAGAAGTGTGTGACAAAATGGATATATACATGGATTGTTGTAAGAGCCTCCAATAAAATAAGATAAAATAATTTTTTTTTTAAAAAAGAAAGCGATTTTGAGAACTAAGGTACAATTGACCCAAGTCAAATATTTTCAAATGTGAAATAGACATGAAAACACTGGACAATGAGCACAGAGGACTTAGAAAAAAATTGATACTTTGAATGAAATTTACTAAGGACTGCCAGAAGCACAAAGAAATGTGTGAAGGAAGAAATATAGTCAGAAGGGTCCGAAGACTCACAGATGGTGAGACTTCACTCCAAGTACTTTGGACACATTATCAGAAGGGACCAGTTCCTGGAAAAGGATATCATACAATATAAAACAGAGGGTAGATGAAAAGAGAAAGACCCCCAATGAGATATATTGATGTGCTGACTTCCATAATGAGCTCAAATACAGAACAATTGTGAGGCTAACACAAGCCCAAGCAGTATTGTACATAAGGTCATTAGGGTCACAAAACAACCTTTGACATGTGCTCCCTTTGGGAAGATCTGATGGTATTGATGTCCATAGAAATCAGCACAATCTTTTCATTTTCTTTTGATTTTTTTAAACTTTGATTTATCTTAATTTATCATTGAAAGGCTTGTTGTTATCACAAGAGAAAGTTTCCATCATAGATGTGGTTGAAATGCAAAGTTGTAAACCAGTCTGTTTTACTGACAGATATCTAGATAGCACTGAATGGGGGAGGCCTAATCACTCAATCTCCACCAGCAATTAGGCAGGGTTTATAAACAAGAACACATGTGGAGACTGACTGGAACAGATAGGTACTTCTTTGGCAAGGTTTATAGTCCTAATTTTTCTCCACATGACATATGTGGGAGAAGTTGGGGAGGTCAAAAGAAAATAAGCACAAACCAAGGAAAGACTTGCAAAATAAACACCAACATCTGGCAAACGACTTCCTGCCATGTACATAGGAAGGACTTTTATGGAGTGCCGTGAATAAGAAATGCTTTTTTTGGCAGTATGCTAGCTTATAGTCTATCAGATCTGGGAATTAGTTTCACTGAACCAAACCTCAAACACATTGCCATTGATAGGGTCCTTCTGTTGATGGTGTAGACTGATACTGATACTCATGTAACAACTATTCATCTGGCTATTCTTAAGAAACATCAAGTTTACTTTGAAGTTTTCAAAAGAATTTAAACATTAAAAACCTTATATTTATTTATTTCTTCATTATCTAAAACTTTATATCATCCTAGTGAGCTAAATAATTTACACTGAGGAGATATAATATTTCATCATTCTCTGCTCAATTAAAAAATATTAAATTAGAATAATTCAGTAGATTATTGCACACATATCAGTATGGTAGATACCTTCTGTAATTTCTCGATGCAGAACTTTTCACATTTAATGATTGACATTCAATGATTAAAGAATTAGCCTATAGTAACTTAGATTTCATTATTATACATCTGATTCCTAACTGTAAAAGGGAATGTTTTGGGTTTTCTTGCTAAAATAGACATACTTTTATTGATTTTGCAGAGTGGAATAGAAGAAAAATATGTTTATGATATATTAAAAATATAATAAAACAAATTTATAAAATGGAAAATACTTCAAAGGTTTTTGTCCAGGCCATATATAGGAAAGGTTTTTGCTTTTGCATAATTCAGATGTGAAGTATTAATAAATATTGTTATATTATCACTATTTTAAAATAATCTAAGCAGAGGAAATGTTTATGCTCTATTGTAAGAGTTCTGTAATTTGTTGCTTTTCTGTACAGGGATTGGATGTTGTTTTTTTTGTTATGAAGAAGACATGGGACAATATTGTCTTTTTTAGAGAGGAAATTGGAGTAGAAAGTATATTTAATTTTCTACACTTGATCTTAGCCAAAAGATCAAGAAGCAACAGTATATTTACTTTTCTATCCTACTTCTTTTCCCTTCCTCCCACTTGCAAATCATTACCATCTATGAAAAGCAGATGGTAGCAAAATGATTAAGACATAGGATAATCTATTCTGTTTACAGAAAATTATATTTTTATTAGTTGCTGTTGGCTCAATTTTGACTTGTGGCAATCCTATGAGTTACAGCATAGAATTGTTCCAGATAGTTTTCTTATCGATAATCTTAAAGAAATCAGATTATTAAATTTTTCTTTTGCAATTCTGTGAGGTGGGTTTTAAACTGTAGATTAGCAGTCAAGTGTAAATCCTTTGTTCAATCAACGTATTTTTGGATGTTTTATGTTTCAGCATTTTTATGACAATGTTGGTTTTTATACATGCAGGTTTCTTACATGGTGAATTCATCTGCTCTTTTGAATCCATGTACTTTTTTGGGGGGGGAGGTGGGGCATCACTGCCTCTGGTGGTCGTGAGCGCTACCCAGCACTGCTCCTGAGAGCAGTAGCTGGATTTGAACCACCAAGCCTGCGGGTTGCAGTCCTGCACTCAGCCACTTACGCCACCGGGGCTCAGCCCTCCATGTACTTTTTTTTTTTTTTTAATTTATTTTTTATTTTTTTTTTAGTCATCACTGCCCTCAGGTGGTGGGAGTAGGAGGCCCAGCCTTTGCTCCTGGGAGCCGGAATTGAACCTCCGTCCCAGTGGGCTGTAGTCCCGCACACAACCACTACGCCACCGGGGCTTAGCCCCCTCCATGTACTTTTTGACAGTGGAATGTCAGCGATGCTCCTGGGCCTCAGACAAGGACCCATGACTTGAAAGGGAAAAAAGGAAAAATATAAATCTGCGACCTCCAAAAGTGGAAATCATCTGCAAAGTGTAATCTAAAGTAATCACCTGTGCAATTCTTCTCTGAATAGTAGGCCTCATGGAAATTAAACCTTCTTTGGGAGCATATGCATCAGTGCTCTGTCTCCTGACCCCTTGCCCACCAGACATATTGCTCTTAGGAAAATAAGTATAAAGGATGAAACTTGACTTTTGAATAGTGTGAGGGTTAATTTTATTTGTCAACTAGGCCAGTCTGATTTTCAGTAGACAATGGATTGCTTGCTGTTCTGTAATATAATGCAATGCTACATAATGTAACATAATGTAATTAATTTGATGTGATATGATGTGTGTTCAGTCTGTCAGTTGAAAGAAGAGATTCCTTGGAGGTGAGTGTTTGTTCTGGCAGATCTGACTCTCTTGCTTCTAGTCTCTTGTTAGCCAATGTATTGATTTTAGGATGTTAGCCAACAGAATTCTTTGTCCTGTAGTCTGAGTTATAGTTTTGAAATCTTCCAGTTCCCACAATTGAATGAGCTTTTTTTTTTTTTTTTTTTTTTTTAGTAAATCTCTGTTTTTCTCTCTCTGTGTATAGAAAGGAGCGTTGGTGATAATATCAGGTAAGTATTGGACTGCTAACCAGGGGTTGGCAATTCAAACCAACCAGTTGCTCTAAGGCAGTAGTTTTTAACACTTTGGGGGTTGAATGATCCTTTCACAGGGATCCATTGTTTTATAATAGTAGAAAAATTAAGTTATGAAGTAGCAATGAAAATAATTTTATAATTGGGGGGTCATCAAATCATGAGGAACTGTATGAAAGGGTCCCGGCATTAGGAGGGTTGAGAAGCACTGCTCTGAGGGAAACAGATGAGGCTGTGCGCTCTGGAAAAGGTACAGTCTAAGAAACCCCATCTAGGTGACTGTGAGTCAGAATTAATTGATAACTGTTAATTGCATTTCCTGTTTTTATTTATCTATCTGTCTTTTTGTTAGTTATCTATCATCATCTATAATATTAGTTCTATTTCTCCAGGGAACCGTAGCCCTAAGGTACCTGGAATTTCAAAGAAAAAAGAGGGTATCTTTTTCTGATAAGAACTGACTTTTCACACATGGAGTAACTTTTTGGGGTGTAGGATTAATATTGTTTTAAAATTACATATATGATAAAACTTGCCATTTCAATAACTTGTTATATGTACAATTTAGTCACGTTAATGATATTCACTCTGTTATACCACTGTAATGAACATAGGTTTTGGAGTTTGTCATCACCTTTAACTTTTTTTTTTGTTTTTTGTTTTTTTAGGGCATCACTGCTCTCCGGGGGTAGGAGTAGAAGGCCCAGCCCCACTGCTGGAATTGAACCTCTGTCCCAGTGGGCCGCAGTCCTGCGCACAACCACTACGCCATCGGGGCTCAGCCCTGTCATCACTTTTAACAAAGACTTGGTGCCCTTTACGTAATCCCTTGCTGCCTCTTACCCGTCTTTGGTAGTCACTGATAAGCTGGTCTCTATGCATTTGCACCTTATGGATATTTTATATTTTAAGAATTAAGTAATATTTATTCTTTTTTGTATGGCTATTTCAAAATTTTATGTTGGAAACTAGGGGTGAGGTTAGAGGGGCATGAGGGAGCAACAAATGAAGAGGAAATCATGCTTAATAGTCATTTAATTTTGGAACTAACGCTGAGCCCTGTGCTCCTAACTCTCTCTCTCTCTCTCTCTCTCTCTCTCTCTCTCTCTCTCTCTCTCTCTCTCTCATTCTCTCTCTTTCCAGAGCTCGAAGTTCAAATGATCAACCGTCAACTGTATTTTCTTCCTTAAATATCTCTCAGTAACTTGAATTTATGACTCTTTAAGGAAAAAAACCCTGAAGGAAACAGATGATAGAGATCCAAATTAGATGCTGATTAATCGCTTTTGACTCATGGTGACCCCAGGATTTTCAGAGTAGATCTGTCTTCCTGTGTCAGTCTGGGTAGACTAGAAAAACAAATCCACAGAAACTCATAAGTGAGGCTGAGCCCCGGTGGCGTAGTGGTTGAATACGGGACTGTGTCTCACTGGCTTGGCAGTTCAAATCCAGCAGCAGCTTTCCAGGAGCAAGACTGGACCTCCCACTCCCACCAGAGGGCAGTGATGCCCCCCACCAAAGAAACTCATATGTGTATAAGAAAGAGGTTTATATAAAAAAGCAGTTGGATATTGAGAAAACATCCCAGCCCAGTCCAGATCAAGTCCAAAAGTCCAATATTAGCCAATATGTCCATGCCAAACTATAAAGTCCTCTTCAGACTTAGGAAACACATGTAATGCCATGAAATGCAGGAAGATCACAGGTCAGTGAAGGCTTAGCCAAATAAAAGCGTGACTGAGAAAATGCTCAAGGATGGTTTAAAACATGGTTTAACAACTCTCCGTGGCTAACAACCCTAATACCCACCTTATTAGGCCCACTTTTTATTTGATCAGTACCTCTCTCCTTTGGCTTAAATAAATTAGTTACCATTATGCAAGATAGAATGAACTCTGTCCAATAGTTAGTCCTTCGGCAGCAGTACACCCTGCTTTACCCAAACTCCCAAGAATGCTCGTAGGTACTAGAAAAAGCGGGGACTGTTAAGTTTAAAAATATATATACTAATCAAGAGTATCACCATGACAGGCTAGAAATTAACTGGAATTTAAAAAGGCCTAAGTTTCTATTTCCCAGCTAATGCCACACCCTTCCAACACACACACACACACACGCACACGCACACATGCACGCACGCGCGCGCGCGCACGAATCAGCAGTTCCTTTCTCTTGCTCAGTTTCCAGGGCATGCTTCTCAAGTTGCTCTCGGGGTCTGCACGGTGACAGAGCAGTAACTTGTGTATTACGGTAGTGGGGTGGTGGCTTTCTTGATGACTTTCTGGCGACTTAAAAATGTTTTCAACTCTTCTGTGTTCTGTGGCTCTCCACTGAAGGTTGGTTCATCAGAACAACAATGGCAACAGTGAGTGAGGAGGAGGAGCAGGAGGAAGTGGCTGCTGCTTTTAATTAAGGCCTGTATCCCCTAGCTTACTTACTTCTGTGTGGGAAACAGAAAGATTTCTCCCAGGTATCTCCACAAAATATATGCCAAACTTAAGTTGCTTGCTGCAGATGGCATCTGACCTGGAGGTCAACCAAAGTAGGGCAAGAGCTATTCTTCCTTAGGGTGACTAGCTGTCCTTAATTATCGGACTGTACAGCCTGTCTTCCCCTCCAGTAGGTCCACTCCGTTCTGATAAGCATGCCAATAAAATACCTCCTTGCAGGAGCCAAGGAAGTCAAAAGCTTAAGGAGCCACTTCCCCGAATGTCTCCAGATCTCTGAGGCTTTTCTCTGCCCCACAAAAGATAGTGCCCACACCCTAGCTAAATTGTCCCCCATCCAAGCGCAATCAAGGTTAGACTGCTGACATCAGGAATCTTAGATCCACCCAGATTGTCACTTGTGGGACTCCAGCAACCTCCCCCTCATTTACTGTTTGATCTATGGGGTAGCCACTTCTTATTGTCTTTACCTGTATTTAAGGGGCTCAGATGTCACCAGATAGAGTGATCTAAGCTTGATCAGAAATAAATCAGGGACTCTCTTGCCCTGTGGATGAGGTGAGCATGCTACCATATGTGTCTGACTCTTATTCCTTTCTTTCTCATGGTCTCTTTAACTTTACTACTACTACTACTACTACTAACTTTAAATAATAATTATTGCTGTACAACTGCACCTATCCAACCTGTGATATATGTATCAGAGGCTGGCTTCCTCTGATACTTCTGTAGACACCAGTGTGGTTGGGTAATAGAGATGTTTCTATCCATTTTATGAGTTTGTTTGTTATTTTTCAAGCAAAGAAAGAAAGAGAAACAAAAACCAAAAAACAAAAAACCTGCATTCCCTTCAAATAACCAGAGCTTTAAAGCTACTATTAGCCACATAGCCTTTCAGGGCATACAATCTCTGTTTAACAGGTCATGTGCCAGACAGCAAAAGCATGGGCCTGCACACTCTGGGCACCAGGAGCCACAAGAAGTCCAGAATGATTAAGCTTTTTCTTTGGTAGCCTTCTATGCTGTGCTGTTGTCCCATCTGATCTCCTCTTTTAGAGTATACTTAAAGTCCCAAGAATATGAAAGGAAGAGTCAAAGGGCCTCTAAGTCACTTCAGCATGTCTACTTGTGGAAAAGCCTGGAAAAATGTTAGATATCTTGAGAATTAAAAAAGTACCTCGGTCCTTGGTCCACGCAAAAAAAGAATTTAAGCCGAAACCTGATTTGTGATCCAAACAAGTTTTATGAAAATTAAAAGAAGTTTTAGGTTTACATTGGCAACCAGGAAATTCTTCTCCCCAGCCTGCCAGCCAGGAAACTTCTGAGAGAGAGAGATGCGGTCAGCTCTGGGCTGCATTCTGGTGTCCTCCATTGTAGGTCAGCTGTTGGGAAAAAAGCTTTTCTGAGCTACAAACTTAGCAGGTTTAATTCTCCGGAGGGGAGGTGTAGTTTATGACCCTGATCAAGCCCATTGGCTGAATTGCATTCACCTGGCCCAGGTGAACCAATCCAATTGTAGCATTGCTGGCTGGAAACCTGGATCTTTAAGCAGGCACAGTGTGCTGTCATATTTTGACCTCTAATGGAGGCTCTTTCCCTGCTCTGGCTACCTATCAAAAATATAATGTCTTTAATTGATGGTCACTTCAAGTTGCTTACAGGAATTCCAGTGGTACTGTGGGTTAGAGACTTTGAACTGCTGATCACAAGGTTGACGGTTCAATTCATCACAGGGTTAATATAAGTTGCAATGGACTCTCTCAGTGGATTTTGTTGCTCTTAAGAGTTGCTTGGGCAACAATGCTTCATCTTTGTTAAGTAATGAATATTATTGTTACTAAATTGAAAATGTAATGCAAAACCACCATTTTACTGCTTATAAAAAGTTGTCTTCTTGAACTTGCAATTTTTGGAAGACATTTGATCTGAAATTAAAATATCAAGCCTATTATTAATATTTATTCCATTTAGGTATTTTAAGGAATATAAAACACCTGTGTTTGCAATCTGCCTGGGGAGAATAATTTGCTATAAAATATATTATAGTACCAGGGACCTAAGTAGAAGGAGGATGTTTCAAGAATGATGATGGCAACAAATGTGCAAATATGGACTGCATATACTTGATGTATGTATTGATTGGGATAAGAGTTGTATGAGCCCTCAATAAAATGATTTAAAAAAAGAAATTGTTTGAAAAAAGATCTTATGGCTTAGAATACAAATGTTTTTATGATTTAAAAGCTAATCTTATAGAAATTTGTTATTTATATCATATTGAGAGAAAAGAGCCTCCTATGATACCTTTTTTGTCACAATCTTTTCAGAACTTCTAAATGGAGAGCTGATTAAAAGTCTGACGTGGTGAAACAAACTCCAAACACACTATACCCTCATACCCAAAAAAACCAAGTGAGCATTGTCTGGATCTTTGATTTCACTTGAGGAGCTTTGGTGGGAAAGGTAACGATGGCATCTTTCATTGGCTTGATTGATGCTTGCTGTGGGGTCATAAGAATAGCTGCATGTCTGTCATCAGTAAGGAGCTTGGGTGGGGGGGGAGTCTGGGTTGCCTCAGAGCTGCTGTCCCAAGTATGCCAGACTTCCACGCAATGCCCTTTTTCCTAGTCAATCAGAACACAAGGCACAAATTTTACAGTGACCCTTCTCATTCCCAAATCTGTTAAAATTCCTGAAGTGAGCTTCAAGATAGCTCAGATAACTTCCCCATCTCTTCAATTGTCCATTGTTGGTCTTCGAGTACAAGAGCATACATTTTGTGATGTTTTCATCCGTTGGGATCCAAAACAAGCTTTGTCATCAAGTGATATTTCACTTTTTTTGAAATGAGAAAACCACTCAGACTTGAGTTTTTCCCGTCGCGCTGTCCTTGTAGGCCGTGTTCAGCAATGAAACAGTTTCTGCGGCATTTTTCTGAGCAGGAAGCAACACTTCACAGTTTCACACTGTTCTCTTAAATGAAGTGATCAGACATCCCGCTTTTTAACAATTTAACAATGTCCCACAGCATTTTAAAATTAAAATAAATATATTACAATACTATTTTTGGATTCTATGAAAATTTTTGTTGCTCCACATAGACCACATTTTTAATCAATAACGCTCTCCCACTCTCCCCCCTCCCCCGCCCCCCCCCCAATGGTGTCCTGCTTAAAATCGGGTCACTTTACTCTTAAATCAGCCATCATCAACAACAAAAAAAGTGGAATTGCTTTCATGAAAAAATTCAATCAAAAAGCACCTTCCCAGGCGTCACCACTGGGGGTATCCAGGTAAGTTCCTCCATGCTCACCTAGCAGAAACATGCATACTGTGAAAGCTCTGCCCAGCAGAACTTTTCCTGTTTATTTGATGGGTACCTTTGTATTTTACTTAATCTGGCATAGTATTCAGTTCTCTCTAATCTGCAGTTATCACAATGTGTCTCTTAAGTGAAAAGGTAACATATATAAGTGCTACATGCATATGAAATGGTATTTTAATGTTGCTTGTTGAAATCTATAGATTCATCTGACTAAATGTATATTTTAAATTTGTTTTAGTTGTTGAGCCTTTGACTCATCAATATAACTAAGCAGAGTACATTGATATAAGGACATTATAATAAAATAATACAAATAATATCAATTTATGTCTATAACTAATATTAAAACAAATATAAATGTAGACAATGTATGTTTGAAGTATATTTCATCTCTGAAAACTGTTGATAGCAGTAACTGATGTTTGTCTTAATGTCTTACTCAAAGCTTGTGGAGAAGGAGTAGTCAGAGAAGCAGAGCTAGAGAAGTGACCATCAGGAAAGCTGAGGGAAAAGAGTGCTTTTACTCAATGAGAATGGTCAAGAGATAGGATAGTGAAGTAAAATGTATTCATTAGAACTGTCAGAGATTCATGCACTTACTGCAGACAGCTTCATGACACTGATTGGGTCAAAGTTAGTTTGCTGTTGCTTGATTCATGTGCCAGTAGTTAATAAACAAAACCAATGTATCAAGAAATCTTTTGTAAATGCTTTTGTAAAGGAAAGAAGAGATCAAGAAGGGAGGCTGGAGGCACTCGTGAGGAAATGTTTATTTCCCCGTTCATGGGAAAGACTGGAGCATGTTTAGCTGCCTCAGAAAAGAACACTTTATGTTTACTTTTACTCAAATGGCACAGTACGGCAGAGAGGAAAGAAGAAAGCAATTTTATTCTCTAACTCTGTCCCTGGTATGTCTAAGAATAAACCATCAGTGTGGGATAGATTTGTAGAAGAATGGACAGGGAAAGCAGTATTGCAGGTAAGGTAATGTGATGGGATATTAGTTAGAGAAGGGACCAAGGTTACAGCATGCTGACTTTTTGAACAATTATTCTAAAGGGCACCATGGGAGGATCTGGGGAAGGCAGTACTGGTGAAGGTAAAGTGAAGATAAGCAGCACTGGTAAACTATTATGGGATGGTAATATCATGGACTGATTAGAGCAGTATATCTCAAATTATAACAAATATCCAAATGATTTGGAAAGCTTTTAAAAATGCAGATTGTTATTCAATAGGTTTTGGAGTGAGGATACATTTCAAACAAACTTCTAGGTGATGCCTATGCAGTTATCCCAGACTACTACTTCTGATATTGCTACCTTGCTAATTAATTTAAATTAGTAACTGTGTATTAATGCAAGAGCTAAAGGTGGTCATTTGTTTATTAATTCACCCAGATTTTGAAAGTGTGTTGAGAGCAGAATAGTGACAAACACCTTTTGTCCTCCAGAGCCTGACATATTGTACTGATAGTGAATCTTATCTATTATCTGGCCTATTTGTTGGTGGAAATTTTGGTTCTGTAGCCTCTTTCATACCCTTCTGGAAAGGCTTGGATATTTTGAGATAGAGTGGAAATATAAATAGTATTTATACTGGCTCGAATATTAGCCTATCTCCATCTACGCTAAGTTAGCAGGCTACTCACATTCGTTTGGCAAACTGAGCACATTCTTTTCAGTTCAGCTTTTACTATACTACTTCATAAGGGTATCTATAAAGAGAGTAGGCAATAGAAATATTCTTTTTATTTCATGAAGAAACACTCAAGTATTTTCTGTGTTTCAAGACATATAGAAAGTATAAGCATTGTCTAAGGCAGGGCATTTCAAGAGGGAATTGAAGCTCACCACAGTGAAAGAGAAAGTCCCTTATTTCATACAATATTTAGTCAGAAGCTGATTGTTTTGGATCTTATACCTAACGGTAAAGGACTTGGAAACATTTCAAAGACCATTTTTCATTATTAAATAGTTTCATCTTAGGTCTCTGTTAAAAACATGCTTGTAGATGAAAAGGGTAGTGTCCAAGAATTAATCATAAAATGGTTGATGTAATTACTTAATTTTAAGTTAGTCACACTTCTAAAATTATTTCTAAATTGAAAAGAGTAAATACAAGGGAAATATAAAAATGTCTTTGAAATTTCCTTTGGAAAGTACACCCCATGTCCCATGGAATAAAAACCTCTGCAATGGTTTTTATGAATGACAACTTCAATTCTCAAGAAATGTTTAGTAAGGAAGTTTGAAGGGAAAAGAAAAGATAGACTTTTGTTAATCAATGAGACTACACTAAAATTAAACTAGCGTGTCCATACTGCTAAAGGACAACTCGAAGGGTTCTATCATTACTGGTCATCAATGGTTCCCAGTTAGAACAGAGCAACCATCTCTTAACTGGTTTCTCATTTCCACGCTTACTCTCCTATATTCCATCCTTCATACAGCATCTGTAATAGGACTTCAAAATAACAAACACAAATCAGATGCCATTCTTCTTCATCTTAAAAAGTAACTATGTTTTCCCAATGCAAGCAAAGCAGCCTCCAAACTCCTAATGAAGTGTGGTGTGTGTTATGTGGTCAGCTGCCACGTATGTCATGGAATACTGCTCTGTGCCCTGCCATTCTTCAGATTAGCTTGGATTGGATATCTGTGATTTAAAGCATTTTCACTGATGAGTTTTCAGAAGGGCTAGATTGCTAGGCTTTTGTTCTTGTCTGTCTTAGCTTGCAAGGCACCCTGAAACTTGTTGAGCATCATAACATATAAGCCTCTAACTATCAACTAGATTGTGTTTAAACATGAGGTGCATTGGCTAGAAATTGAACCCTGATCTAGATAGAAGGTGAAAATTCTATGACTAAACCACTATGACCGAAGAACTCCCTGATTTTATTTTGTAATACTCACCCATTCCTCATGAAGTGTTCACCCCACCATCTGGCTATTAATACTTCATCCATGACACATTTGCACCCGTTTTGGGGTCATTATATTTATTTCCTCACTCTCACAGTGCTCCTTTTCAGGGCTTCACAAATATTTTCTACCTAAGTGCCTTAATCAATTGATTTATGTTTTCCTGCCTATGTTGTTGTTTTAGTGCCATCCAGAGTCAGCTCATAATCGTAACCACTATGTGTACAACTGAAGGAAACACTCCCCTTTTCTGGACCATCCTCCTAACAGTACTCGTGTTTTAACCTATTGCTGCAGTCATGGGCTTATCCATTTTCTCAACTATATTCCTCTTTTTCACTGTCCTTATACTTCACCAAGTGTGGTGTGTTTTCTAGGGACTGATCTCTCCTGACAACATGTCCAGAGTGAGAGGAAGTCTTGCCGTTCTTCCCTCTAAGGAGAATTCTGACTGTACCCCTTCCAAACGGATTTTATGTTTTGGCATTTCATCATACTTTCAGTGTTTTTTATCAGCACTACTATTCAAATACATCGTTTGTTCTTCACCCCTCAATATTCAATGAATAAACTTTCACGTGCATATGAACCAATTCAAAATATCATGACTTGAATAAAGTGCATCTTAGTCTTCCATGTAAAATTCTTGCTTTTCAACACCTTTGAGAGACCTTGTGAATATAAAGGTTGAGGTACAGGCAGAGGTCAGAACAAATCCAAGGAGATACATAATTATTCAACAGAAAGAAGGGGAAAGGGGGAGGGAGAAGGGGGGGGGAACTAAAATGAAATGATGGCTTGTGGGGGAGCAGGACACTAACCCACCCAGAAGTAGATTATTGGTTATGCCACCACAGAATTGGGAGTGTGCATACAGACCCCACCACGGGATATCAAACTGTGAGAGCAAGGTAATCATGTGGAGGAATGCATGAAAAGATTGGACTACAGGGCCGGCCCTAACCAGAGCCAAACTGACTTCCTCTCTAGAAATATGTATGACAGAGAACAACACTAACCTAACAGGTTGGGGAGAGAGACCAGCATACCACTCCCACACTGAAGCAAATCAAGAAGGAACATGAGAAAGAGACTGTTGGTTGGTTGGTCTAGACCTCGTATTGGCACTCCAAGCTCAGAGAATGACACAGAGAATCTAAGGCACAGAGAGAAATGTAACGCTAGCAACAGCTCAAGACATGCTGTCCCCTTACTGGAGCATACTGTGACAGAGGACAATACTGGGGACACATGGGGCAGGGAGCAAGTGCGGTTTGAGCCTCCCACATTGTAGCAAACCAAGAAGGGAAAAAACCAGATCATCAACTGGAGCAAAGCAAAGCTACAAAGCCCCTAGAGAGCTCCTAAAATAGACTTCAGGCTCAGAGTGGTAGTTCCTGGAATCCCCCGAGGACCGGTGTGGAGATAGCCATAAAGGTCAGCAGGCAGTCCGGGAATTATGTATGGTTTTTTTGTGTGTATCTTTTTAAAATTGTTTGTTTTCTTTTTGGTCTGTCATTTTGGGTTTTCCTACTTATAGAAGATAGGCATGGGAAGCAAGCTTGAAGAGAAAACAGATGGAAGGTGTCTGAGTAAGGGTATGGTGAGTAAACAGTGCCATAGACGGAATTAAAATCAGCAACAAGGTGGACGTAGAGATCCTGGGGGTGTTGCAGCAACAGCAAACAAGCTGGGAGAAAGCAGGGTGAGCGTGATGATGGCGCAAAATGAAGGTAAAAGGAAACAGTAATCATCTAGGAAGCAAGGTTATGGATAGAGGTATAAGCATAGATGTGTACATATGTAAATACATTAATCCATAAAAATAGAGGTATTGGCCTATGTACATATATTTATATGGCGATACACTGAGGTAGGGGAAAGACTTCAGGCTGCTGCTCATACACTCCCTCAAAGCATGAACACGTTCTAAAACTGCCATTCTGTGGTTCTCACCCTTCCAGCACAATTGCTGAAGACAAAAGGGGTGCATGCCTAAACAAATGTGAAGAAAGCGGATGGTGCTCTATCTATTAAAAGATCTAGCATCTGGTGTTTTAAAGGATTGAAGTTAAATAAGCAGCCATGTAGAAGAGAAGCAACAAGCCCACATGAATGAAGCACACCAGCCAATACAATTATGAGGTGGCATTGGAGTCAGGTAGCAGTCATCACATGACTCATAACAAGCAAGCAAACAAACAAAACATATTGTTGAGAACGAGGGAGGTTGGAGCAGAGCTCAAAGCCTGTCTGTAGACAATGGGACATCCCCCACAGAGGGTCACAGGGAAGGGATGAGTCAACCAGGGCATAGTAAAACACCAATGAAGCATAATATTCCTTTGGTTTCTTGAGGTTTCCTCACTCCCCACTATCATAACCTCAGTGCTATTTCTCACTTAGGACTAAACTGAAGGCTAGCCTCAGTGACTTAGTGGCTGTGTGCAGGTCTGCGGCCCACTGGGTTGGCAGTTCAAATCCAGCAGGAGCAAGGCTGGGCCTCCTACTCCCACCAGAGGGCAGTGATGCCCTCCCGCCCCCAAAAAAGTTTTTTCCCGATAGGGCTAAACTAGAGCATGTACACAGGTAGAGATAAGAGACAAGAGCTCATGACACATGGAATCCAGGAACAAGACTGGAAATAGCAATGCCAGAATGATAGGGGGATGGTGGGGAGAGGAGCAGAGGAAGGGGTCACTGATCACAATGAAGGACACATAACCATACACACCTCCTCGAGGGGGAAGAACAACAGAAACCATGGGGAAGGTATACAGTGGTCGGTGTGAGATCTGAAAATAATAATTTAACTTATCAAGGGGTCATGGAGGGGAGGGAAAAAGAGAAACAGATATCAAGGACTCAATAGAAAGTAAGTGTCTAGAAACAACGAACATATGTACAAATATGCTTGATACAATCAGTGTATGGATTGTAATAAGAGTTTCAAGAGCCTCCAATAAAAGATCTTTTAATTAAAAAAGAAAAGAGACCTTGTGCAGAAGATTTACCAAATGTAAAGTCATATGATCTCCTGATTGTGGGCATTGATTATGGATCAAAGTTGGACAAAATCCTAGACAACTTCAATCTTTTCTGTTTCTAATCATGTTTCCATGACACCCAGTGGTGAGAATTTTTGAGTTGTAATCCATATTGAAGGTTGCATATCACTCAGGTTGTAAATAATCCTTCCTAAAATCATTATACTGTATTCTTCATATAATCCAGCTTCTCTGATTATTTGATCAGCGGACCGATTGAATAAGTATGGTGAGAGGATGCAACACTAACACACATCTTTCCTGATTGTGTTAGTCTAGGTAGACTAGAGAAACAATAAATATGTATATGTATATAAGAGGTGGTTTTATAGAAAAAGGTAATTATATATTAAGAAAGCATTCCAACCCAGTCCAGTCTGATATTAATCCATATGTCCGATACCAGTCCATAAAATCGTCTTCGGACTCACGAAACACATGCAACGACGCTGAATGCAGGTTCTCACAAGCCAGATGGGTAGACTGCCTTTGAATCCAGTGGCTTTGTAAACATCTCGGTGCTGGCAGGGGTCTCCAAGTGGCTCCTCCGGCTTCAGGGGTCTGGTTGCATCCGTGTGGCTTGTCTGGCTCAGGGCGCTAGGTAGGTCCATCTGGCTTCTCCTCAGGGACGTCTCGCAGGAAGTCAGCCTTGTCAGTGGAGAGTCTCCAAGTGAGATGAGTGTTGTCAGTAGAAGGTCTCCAAGGAAGTGAACCGAGCGAGACAGTGTCTCTGCCGCCGAGGAGGAATGACCACCTTTCCCATAATTCTCGGGAGAAGGCCACACCCACACAGAGGTCTCATTGGCTATCTCCAGATGGACAGGCTAGACTCCACCCCTGCACTCTTCATCCTCAAAGTGACATCAGGTGGCTGCCACACTGGTTTTAACCATACAGTATTCCCCTATTCTGTTCAGACCGTTGCCTGTTGAACCATGGATAAGTTCTGCTGTGCACAATAAAGGGTTCTGGAATACTCATTCTTCTCTAGTTGTCTATTGATTGTTGGAATCCACGTAATTGAATGCTTTTCCATAGTTAAGAACACACAAGTAAACAGCTTTCTGGTATTCTCTGCTTTCAGCCAAGATCCATCTGACATTAGAAATGATATCCTTTTTTCCATGTTCTCTTATGAATCTGGCCTTAACCAGGTAAATAAGCGGCCATCTGGCTCAGAAGTAACAAAGCATACATGAAAGAAGCACACCAGCCAGTGTGATCACCAGATGTTGAAGGGATCAGGTATCAGGCATCAAAAACCAAAAAACCATATCATTGTGAAGGAGGGGGAATGTGGAGTGGGGACCCCAAGCCCATCTGTGGCAACTGGACATCTCGTTACAGAAGGTTCATGGGGAGGAGATGAGTCAGTGAGGGTGCAGTGTAGCAATGATGAAACATGCAACTTTTCTCTAGTTCTTAAATCTTTCCAATCATTGTTGAATGTTTTCAGCAAAATTTTGCTTGCATGTAATATCATGATATTTTTCTAAAATTTGAGTATTTTGTTGGGTCACGTGTTAGTTTGGGTAGACTAGAGAAACAAATTCATAGACATGCATATAGATATTAGGGAAATGTTTATATACAAGAGGAATGGAACATTGAGAAAGCATCCCAACTCAGTCCAGTCCAAAGTTTTAAGTCTGATATTAGCCCGTATGTTGGAGACCAGCCTATAAAGTCTCCTTCCGAAGCATGAAGCATGTGCAGTAGAGTCATCCCGTCGCTGACTCCTCATTTCCAGGATTCAGGGTTCATCAACAGTATCCATTGGTGGTGTGAGCATCTCAGAGCTGGCAGGGGTCTCTGTGGGTCTTTGGCCCCAGAGGTCTGCTTCCATCAGGGCAAGCCCATATGGCTTCTCCTCCGGCTCCTTCATTCTCCAGGAATCAGGAACAATCAGCATGCTGTCATCTCGTCTTTTCAGTAGACCAACACCAAAATACTGAGAGTCAAGTTTCTCTTCTCCAATTGGGAAATACCGCAAGATTTCCCAGAAATCTCAGGAGAAAGCCATGTCCACACAGAGGTCTCATTGGCTACTCATTAGCTATCTCCAGGTCGAAAAGTTAGACTCCACCCCTAGACGCGCAATCATGAAATTGACATGAGTACATGGCTGCCGTAGATCATAAATATGGAATATGTACAAAAATGAGTCTCTGCTAGTCGGTCATGTAGCTGACTTCCAAATTTCTTGGTGTAGACAAGTGACTGTTTCCCATGCTTTATCAGATTTTTGAAATAACTCAGTTGGTGTTCCATTTATTTCTAGAGTCTTGTTTTTGGCTATGCTTTCAATGCAGCTTGAACTTCTTCCTTCAGTACATTAGTACTTCATATGCTGCCTCTTGAAATGGTGAAATATAGACTAGTTCTTTTTAGTAAAGTGACTCTGTCTTTGTTCCATCTTCTTTGGATTCTTTCTACATTCAATTTTTTTTGTCCATATAATCTTTCAATATTGCAACTACTTGAGTCCTTGGTTTCAGCTCCTCATTCCCCCCCCCTTCCTTCTAACCCCCCTTCCTCATAAACACTTGAAAATTTATAAATTATTATTTTGTTATGTCTTACACTGTTTGATGTCTCCCTTCACCCACTTTTTGGTTGTCCATCCCACAGGGAGGGGGTTATATGTAGATCCTTGTAATTGGTTCTGCCTTTCTATGCCACGTTTCCTCCACCTTCCCGGTTTTGCCACTCTCATCAGTGTTCCAGAGGGGTTCATCTGTTCTGTATTCCCTGTGTTTCCAGTTCCTATTTGAACCAGTGAACATCCTCTGGTCTAGCCAGATTTGTAAGGTAGAATTGAGATCATGATAGTGGGTGGGACAGATTTAAGAACTAGAGGAAAGTTATATGTTTCATCATTGCTACATCGCACTCTGACTAGCTCATCTCCTCCCCACGAACCTTCTGTAAGGGGATGTCCAATTGCCATAGATGGGCTTGGGGTCCCCACTCCACATTCCCCCTCCTTCACAATGATATGTTTTTTTGGTCTTTGATGCCTGATACCTGATCTCTTCAACATCTGGCGATCACACAGGTTGGTGTACTTCTTCCATGTGGGCTTTGTTACTTCTGAGCTAGATGACTTTAAGATTTTTAGACCCCAACTGTCATATCTTTTGATAGCTGGCACCATCAGCTTTCTTCACCACATTTGCTTATGCACCCATTTGTCTTCAGTGATCATATAAGGAAGCTGAGCATCAAGGAATGCCAGTTTAAAAAGCGTTCTTGCATAGAGAGAGTACATGAGTTGAGCCCCAATGTGCAACTGCTACCTTAATACTAAGCCTATAAATATATGCAGATAGATATGCTTCCCATCTCCATATATAAAAATATTTACATATGTATATGCCTGTATTTAGATCTTTATAAATGCTCTTTGCCTCCTTGTTTTTCCACCTAATTCTCTTTACTTTCCTCTTGTCACAATAACATGCTCAGCCTTAATTTGGATTTCAGTAATTCCTCTCAGTTACAGTGCCCTTGATCAAACCCTACCAGGCCTTTAACACCCTCCTCTCCACTGATTTTTGGATCACTTGCTGTCCCCTTGTCCCTGGGCTTATTAATACCACTTCCTTTCCCTCACCACTCCTTCTCCCATGACTCCCCCACCCCAAACCATTGGTTCCCTTGTTTTCTACCCCACATTGTTTATCCAGCCTATATTCCAGATTGTTTATCCAGCCTATATAATCTAGATAGAGATAATAATATGCACAAAAACAAGACAGAGCAAAACAAAACAACAACTAAAAAGCAATGTGAAAAAAAAAAGAAAGAAAAGTCTGTAAATAGTTCTAGTTCTGCTTGTTGACTTAAGGAGCATTTTCCCGTGGAGTCTGATGGGGTGCCACTCCATGAACCCAAAGTCCATTTTTGTACTGCCTCAGGACTTTCTTACTTTGCTCCCTTTGATATTTTGTTGCATGCCCTTAGTGTTTTACCTTGATGTGATGTGGTCAGATTGGACAAAATTCCCACACTGCATCTCCAGTGTTGCTATGAGTCAGTGAGGGGTGTGATGTGTCATGGTAGGGGTGGCAAGATGGTCCTCTGTGCACATTGACTGCTCTGAGCAGGAATATCTTCCTCAAGGCTTGGTGTACTAGGATGTACTCTACTGTCTTCCTCCTCCTTCATTTGTCCCTGTGTGCTCTGATTGACATGTCCCTCTCCCTGAGCTGTAGCTTCAGTGCTGCCCTCTAAAGTAAATTATTTTGTGGGGAGGGTCATCTGTCCACATAGTTGGGGTGGACCACTCAGACCTCTCTACTGGTTCCATGCTTAATGCCGGTATGTTGCATTCACATCTTAGAACACCAGGTTGAAGACTGGTCCCCTTTTCCCTATGGAGTTATAAACAATAACCTCCCCTTGAGTAGAATATTTCCCTGTTCCCCCACTGCCCATTTCTTTCTTTCTTTTTTTTTTTACTCCCTCCTTTTTTAGTTGGCTACCATATGTATCCCTTGATTTTCTCTGGCCCCTGCCATACTACCTAGACCTCATCCCAGGGTGTTTATATACAATAGTTTTTTCCTTATGCCCCTTTTGCATGCTTTTTAAAGCTTACCTCAGCAGATTCATGTTGTACTTGTTCTTTTGTGCTTGGCTTACTTCACTTGGCATAATTTCCTCAAGTTATTCCCATGCGGTGATATGCTTCATGCATTCATCACTGCTTTTTAGCGATGCATAGTAGTCCATTGTATGCATGTACCACAGTTTTTAATCTATTAGTCTGTTGATGGAAATTTGTGTTGTTTCTAACTCCTTGCAATTGTGATCTGTGCCACAAAGAACATTGAAGCACAGATGTCTGGCAAAGATTTGTTTCTTGCCTCTTCTGGGTATATGCCCAGTAGGGGACTTGCTGGATCTTATGGTAGCTTAATCTCCATCTGTTATAGATATCGCCAAATCGATTTACATAGTGGCTGTACATACCTGCAGACTCACCAGCAGTGGATGAGAGTTTGTATGTCACCACAGTCCCTCCAACACTTGTTGCTTTCTGATTTTGTAATTGAGCTATCTTTGAGGGTATTAAGTGGTATCTTGTTGTTTTAATTTGCATTTCTATTATGCGTAATGATTGGGAACATTTTCTCATATGTTTATTGGCCATTCGGATTTCTGCCCTTGTGAAACTTCTGTTCAGGTCCTTTGCCCACCTCCTTAGTGGGCAAATTAGTTTTTTTTTATTTTTGGAAGTTAGCAGAGTATTGTATAGTTTACTGATAATGTCGTTGTCTGATAGGCCATTGCTAAAGATGTTTTCCTAGTTCATGAGTTTTTTTATTACTCTTGGTGAATTCTTTCAATGGACATATATGTTTTATCTTCAGTATATCCCACTTATCAACTTGTGACTCATCTCTATTTTTGTCTGTATTTTTGTCCTTCCCTATTTCTGTTAGCTTATGTACTTCCTGCGCCAACCTTCTGAGGTTGGTCTCATTGATGGCCATAATCATTTGGGGTTTTCCCTCGAGGACTGTGATCCACCTTGAGTTTGTTCTTGTGCATGGAATGAGAGAAGGGTCTTGCTTCAGTTTTTCTGCAGGTCAATGTTCATTGTTTCTAGCACCAATTGTTTAAGAGGGCATCTGCTTCCCGTTTGATATTTTGGGGACCCTTATCTAAGATCAGTTGTCTGTATAATGATTTTATTTCTGGGTTTTCAGTTATTTTTCCATTGGTCTGAGTATCAGTCATTATATTAATACCATGCAGTTTTGACTACTGTGGCTGTAAAGGAAGGTAAAGCATGCCCTCCGACTATGTCCTTCTTCTTGAGGCATTCTCTGCTAATTCGGGGTTTCTTCCCTCTTCATATGAAATTGGTAATCAATTTTTCCATTTCTTTGTAGAATGATGAGGGTAACTGTTTTGGGATTGCTTTAAACTTACATTGGGCCTTGGGCAGAATGGACATCTTTACTATATTGAATCTTCCAATCCATGAGCATGGGATATTCTTCCATTGGTTGAGGGCACTCGTGGCTGTTATCATGTAGTTGGCTCTTGTGTTATGTAGCTTTCCTCCTACAAATCTTTTGGGTTTTTTGTCAGGTATATCTCTAGATATTTAAATTTGTGCTGTGAAGGGTACCACCTTCTTGATCTCCTCTTCTGTGATCTTGTCTGATGTGTATAGCAGTCCGATAGACTTCTGTTTGTTGATCTTGTATCCTGCCACTCTTCTACACTCCTCTATCACATCCAGTACTTTCCTTGGTGAGCTTTTGGGATTTTCCATACATAAAATAATATCATCTGCAAATAACTGTAGTTTCACCTCTTCCTTCCCCAGGTGAATAACTTTGATGTCTTTCCTTTGCCTAATGCTGTTAGCTAAAACCTCCAGTATGATGTCAAATAAGAGTTGGGGCTAGGGGCATCCTTGGCTGGTCCCCCTTTTCAGTGGAATTGTATTCATCTTTTTTGCATTGACTACCATATTGGTTGTTGTTTTTTTTCATATATAGCTTGTGTTATCTTGAAATATCCTTCCATTCCTCATTTTGAGTGCCTTAAACCTAAGATGACGAGACATCCTGATTTTTAACAATTTGTTCCCACACAAATTGTCCCAATTTGTCCCATGGCATTTTAAAATTGAATAAATATATTACAATATTATTTTTGCATGCTATGAACATTTTTATTGCTCTATATAGACCAAAATTTTAATCAAGAAACACCCCCCCCCCACACACACACACGTTAATGGTTTCCTGCTTAAAATTTGATCACTTTACTTAAACAGGAATTAATGCTGGATGTTGTCAGATGCTTTTTCTGCATCTATCTATTTTATCACATGATTCTTATAATTTTTTTAATGTCAATGTGGTGAATGATACAGATGGTATTTCCTATGATGAACCAACCCTGCCTCCCTGGTATGGAGTCCACTTGGTTATGTTGAATTATTTGTTGTATTTATTTTTGTATTCTCTTGGCCCGTATTTGACTAACAATTTTTCCCTAGCTGCTCTCACAGTTTTCTCCTTTTCATCAAAGTTGGGTAGTTTAACTCTTATGTGTCTTGGTGACTTCTTCTTGGCATTAAGTCTAGCTAATGTTCTTTCAGCTCCCTGAACGGTTTTCTTTCATTAAACGGAGGAAGTTTTCTGCCATGAATTCTCTCGCTGTTATTGCAAATGACTTCTTTGTTATGTCTTCCTCCAGCAATCAAATTATTCTGATGTTGTTCCTGTTCATCGCATCAGACATAGCTCTTAGACTTTCTCCAGCTTCCCTGATGACTTTATTATACTTTCATTCAAGTTTGCTAAAGTTTACTTGGCTCTCTTCTCGGTCACTGGTGCCATTCTCTGCCTCCTCCAGTTGATTCGAGAAGTCTGTGAATATGCTACTGGCTATGGTTATCTCGTCCCTTAGCTCTTTTATTTCTCTTTTGTGTATGGACTTCATTTCCTCTCAGGGGACACTGGGTGGGTTGTTGTAAACCCATGAGGATGATGCTGTATTGGGTGATCTCACAAGAAACCATGATGGTTTGGTTGATGGCCGCTTGGGGTGCCACTGAATGTGTGCAGTCATACCCACTGCAACAGAAGTGCCACAAAAGGCTGGTGGGTTGCCCACTTTTGTGTAGAGCAGCACAAGTTGTGGGTGGAATTTCCCTGGTCAGGTAGATCACTGTCAAGGTTGGTCAAAATTTCTGCAGCTGTGTGGAACTTTGGTAAGTGTTGGCCAAGCTACATTATGCTGTGTGAGGCAGTACTGCAGGTGAGAGGAAGTTCCCTCAGTCAGCAGAGGATGGATAGGAACTCCCCCAATCACTTAGGTGGGATTTCCCTCAAAGATTATGGGCGGGATTTCCCCATCTGTTTGTTAAGCAAAGCAGAGGGCAGGCAGAAAGAATTTCCCCAGAAAGAAGTTCATTCAGATATCTCCTGGTGGAGGGTGGGCAGGTTTTCCCCAGTCTCGGGTTACACTGCAGAGTGTGGAGCACACCCAACTGGGTGGAAGACAGGTATAAATGTCCTAGGCTAAGGGGTGTGGTCTGGAGGTCAACAGTAGCATCTGAGAGAAAAGGGAAGAGGAAAAAAAAAAATCCCAAAGTACTAACTCTGTGGAGACTGTGGGGGCTAGAGAGAAGTGAGGGAAACAAATGTAACAATAGACCTGAGTCCCGATCTCTGATTGTGGGACTGGAATGGTTTAATCCCTGCCCTGAGGCGGCAGCAAGCTGTGGTCTTGCAAGATTCTAATACATGATCTCCAGCTTAATTTCTATCACCAAGCCCATATTTTTCAAAACCTACTCCTTCTTGTTTCCTATTCTTTTTTCCAATTGTTAATTAATATCCATTCATCTTCATTGCCTATTAGATCAATTTCAGACTAAAAATGTTGGTATAATTCTTTAAGTTCTGTATCGCTAGCTTTAGTATTGGTGCATAATTTGAATAATATTTGTAGTGGCTGAATTTTCTTGTATGAATATAGTATTATCCTATCACAGATAGGATACTTCAAGAAAGATTTGGAAGCATCTTTTTGAAAACGAATGTGCCACATACTTCTTTTATCTGTTATTTCTGGAATAATAAGCCATATGATTTTCTGATTAAAATGGTCATTATCAGTCCATTTAATCCCATTAACACCTATGGTGTCAATCTTTGTGTGCCCCATTTCATTTTAACAACTTCCATTTTTCCTAGACTTATGTTTCATATATTCTAGGTTCCAATTATTAATTGATGCTTGAAGCTGTATTTTTGTCTCTCATTTAGAGTCATAGCCCATTAGAAAATGAGGTTCCTGCAGGAATTACTCCATTTGCATCATTATTGTAAATTCTACTTTGAGAAGGAAGTTCTTCCTCAATCATATTTTAAATGTCTCCTAATTTGAGGGGCTTATCTTCCAGCACTATGTCTAACAAAGCTCTGCTTCTATTCATAAGGTTTTTAGTATTTTAGTATTTGGCAATGCTTCAATGCTATCCATAGATTTTAAGTAGTTAATTCCACTAATTGGTGCATTTCACTTGTAGTGCTGCTGAAAAATATCTCAAGTACCATGGACCGACAAGCAACTCTGTCTCAGAAGAAGTATGAACCATGTGCTCCTTAAAGGCAAGGATGGCAAGAATTAATATTGCATACTTTAGACATTTTGTCAGGAGCGATCCTTCTCTGGCGAAAGACTTCCTCTTTGGTAAAGAAGCAGGGCAGTGAAGAAGAGGAAGCCCCTCCATGAGACGGCTTGACAGCATGACTGCAATAAGAGACTCTTGCTTAGAACGGTCAGGGAGGGTGGCCATGGCCAGGGGTGTTTTGCTCTGTTGTGCATTGAGTTGCCATGGGTTGAAACTGACTCAATGTCACCTAACAACAGCAATTGCAATTCTTTAAAAGTGGGTAGGCTATTTTTTCAAAGTTTGCTCTTATTTTGTAATCTCCAGTAATGCTGGTTTACTGCTGACATTTGAAATACCACTGAAACAGCTTCCAGCAGCACAGCAGCACACAAGCTACTGCAGTGTGATAAGGTGACTGACCATGGTAGTTTCCAGTCATAGTGATCCAGCTTTATTTATATTTTCAAGGAAACATATACATATCTAAAACTTTATAATTTATATTAATTATGATAATTGTACATTTTGATAAAATATCCACATAGGAAATAGACTTGATTATAATAAATTAACCATTTGTTCATGCTTATCTTATCAAAATATTTATCTGGTTTTATGGTCTGATATAGGAATGGCTTCTGTGTTACTAAAGATTTTTGCCTTTTCAACAAATTATCCTATGGTACCTTTTGAATTATAGTAGCTTTAAAAATAATCCTCATAAATAAAAAGGTAACGTTTCTTCTAAAAATATGTTGGCTACTGCTTCTTAGTACTTCCAACTGTTTCTGATTACTTTCAGAAACTATCTCTAGTAGCCTTGTTATTCATTTCTAATTCACTTTTACTATACGATCACTCGAGTATGGTATAATGGGTCAGACACTACCACAAAGTCAGCAATCTGAACCCATGAGCTCATCTGCAGGAGAAAGACAAGACTTTCTCTCCCCTTGAGATTGATATCCTTGGAAACCCAAAGGTAATATTTCACTCTGTCATTTTTAGGATTGCTATGAAGCAGTATTGATTCAATGACAGTGGGTGTGGTTTTTTGGTCAAGTTATATCTCAGATTGTCATACCTCAGCCACAACCTGTCTATCAGCTTGTTAAACTTTGTTAGCTGTGGGTAACTGTGATAATGGAAACTATGCCACTGGTATTTCAAAGCCCAATAGGGTTACCCAAAGTGAACATGTTTTTCATGGTCCTTTCAGACTAAGAATAGATTATGTATAAGGAATTAGCTCTCCACTTCAGAAGAAGTAGTATGGAAAGTCTAATGAATGGGAGCAGAACATTGTCAGAGATAGTCCTAGGGGTTGAGCCCCTTGAGTTGTAAGGAACTTGAAATGTGACAGAAGGAGCTGTTTTCTCACAGCTGAGTTGGGCACAGTAATGAACGGAGTAAAGTCTTCTGAATCATTTGTTGATGGGGTACAACTCAAAATGAGAAGAAACAGCTGCAAACATTAATAATAATCAAAACAGAATATATGAAGCACGAATCTAGGAAAAGTTGTCAAAAATGTAATGGAACACATGCAAATTGATATCCTAGGTTTTAGGGAGCTGAAATCAACTAGTGTTGGCTAGTTTGAATTGGAAAATCTTATGATTCACTATTACACTAATCACCACAAAGAACAGATATTTCAAGGTTTATCTTAGACTGCATTGCTGTCTGTGATAGGACTATATCTATTCAAATTCAAGGAAACCCAATCAATACAACTATTATTCCAATTTATGCACCAATGACTAAAGCTAGTGATGAGGAAAATTGAAGAGTTCTACTAATGTTTCCAGTCTAAAATTGATCAAACATGCAATTAAGATGCATTGATAATTATTGGCAATTGATTACAAAAGTTGGGAAAAAAGAGTAAGGGCAAGTTGTTGAAAACTCTGGCATTAGTGATAAAATGAAGCTGGAGAAGGCATGATAGAATATTGCAACACAAACAAGTTGTTAATAGCAAATACCTTTTCAATTACACAGTGATGACTATAGACATGGACTTCTTCAGATGGAATATACAGAAATCAAATTGATTACATCTATGAGAAAAGATGATGGAAAAGCTCTATATCATCAGCTAACATGATGGGTATGGACCAGACCATCAATTGCTCATATGTAAGTTCAGGTTGAAGCTGAAGAAAATTAAAAAAAAAAAAAAACAAGTCCAAGAGAACCAAAATTCAACCCAGAGTTTATCCCACCTGAATTTTAAAAACATTTCAAGAATAGATTTGATGCACTGAACACTAATGTGGAAGAGCTGATGAGCTGTGGGATGACATCAAGGACATAATTCATGAAGAAAGCATGAGGTCATAAAACAGACAATGAGCAAAGCAATAATCAGCATGGATGGCATGAAAGATAGCTTTGTTCCTAAAAATAGATTAGCTAAAAAATAATAATAGAGTAGCGAAGGCAAATGGAATAAATGATGAAGTCAATTTACTGAACAGAAATTTTCAAAGAGCAGCTAGAGAAGACAAAT
Source organism: Nesogale talazaci (assembly GCA_004026705.1). Taxonomy (NCBI): domain Eukaryota; kingdom Metazoa; phylum Chordata; class Mammalia; order Afrosoricida; family Tenrecidae; genus Nesogale; species Nesogale talazaci. Next base: position 29,238 of record PVJH01003925.1, read on the forward strand.
TCAAATACTATATTAAGTGTTCAAATATCTGTGTAATATAATATTAAGTCCATCTCTTATCTCACATTACAAAGAGGTTCAAGAGGACATGATCTGTAACTGATAAACTTAGAGATAAGAAAAAGGGATAGCCAAATTTGGAACATTGGGGGTCCTTGAAACATAGACACTCTGGGCCTAGAACTTTATTAGAGTCAGGTTTTAATATATTCCCTGCAACACACACAGGATTACACAAAGGACCAGTTCACAATTCAAAGCTTTACAAAGAAGAATTCACACATCAGCCATGTAGTCACAGATGGGAGGGAAGGATAAGACTGGGGACATGAAGTAACTGATAAGTTTGCAGGCTGCTGTCATCTGCCACATTAGTCAGGGAACAGAAGGCAAGTGTCTCTTTATCTCAGGCAGAGACAGATCAGCCATGGCTTCATCAGCGACCCTGGCTGAGCCATCAGATTTTTCCACAGGCTATGAACCACAGAAGGTGGTTGTCTTGTCTTATGTGCTTAAGGAGCAAACAACTTTTCACCCACAGATCTAGAATTAGAAAACAAAACAAAACATAATAAACAAAACAACATGCTTAGTGTATCTTGAACTGAAATACCTCAAGAAAAAATCCAAGCTTTGAATTGCAGTATCGAAAAATTCTATGGACAAAATATTGAACAATATAGGAAGCATCCAAAGAAAATAGAAAGACGATAGAACCACTGTACCAAAAAGACCAGTCTGCATCCAACCATTTTGAAAGAAAGCATGTGAGCAAGAACCAGTGGTACAGAAGGAAGAAGTCCAAGCTGCACTGAAAGAATAGCCTAAAACAAGCCTCAAGAATACTTCAAAATCTGTGGTATCATGGGGAACAATCACTTATCCCAGGAAATTTGGAAGACAGTTCCTTGACTGGCTACCAGAGGCCTATATTTGTTCCTATTACAAAAGAAAGTGACCCAACAGAATGTGCAAATTTTAGAACAATATTATTGGTATTACACGTAAGTAAAATTTTGCTGAAAACCATTCAACAATGGTACATTGGCAGGGAGCTGGAAGAGGTTCAGACCAGATTCTAAAGAGGACATGGGACAAGGGTTATCATTGCTAATGTTAGTTGGATCTTGGCTAAAAGCAGATAATTCCAGGAAGATATTTACTTGTGTTTCATTGACTATGGAAAGACATTTGACTGTGTATAATATAACAAACTGAATAGCTTTGAGAAGAACGCGTATTCCAGATTATTCATTGTGCACATGAACCACTTGTCCATGGATCAAGAGACAGCTGTGTGAATGGAAAGAGGAAATACTGCAGGGTTTAAATTAGAAAAGATGTGCATCAGGGTTGTATCCTCTCACTATACTTATTCATTCTGTATGCTTAGCAAGGAATCAGAGAAACTGGATTATATGAAAAAGAATAGAGCATCCGAATTGGAGGAAGGATTATTAATAACTGGTTATATGCAGCTATATAACCTTCCTTACTGAAAAGTGCAGGGGGATTTGACACACTTGCTGATGAAGATCAAGGGTTGCAGGTTTCAGTATGGATTACAACTCAATGTAAAGAAGACCAAAATCCTCACAATTGGTCAACAGGTAATATCATGATAAATGGATAATAGATTGACATTGTCAAGGATTTTGTTTTACTTCCATCCACAATCAGTGCTCAAGAGTTTGAGCAGTCAAGAGTTTAAATGACAGATTGCATTGGATAAATATGATGAACAGACCTCTTCATAGTCTTCAAGAACAGGGTGGTTATTTTGTAGACTAAGATTACCTGACCCAGTCCATGGTATTTTCTATAGTCTCATATACAAGTTAAAGTTGAACATTGAATAAAGAATACCAAAGAATTGTTGCCTCTAAATTATGGTGCTGGCAAAAAAATATTAGAAGTACCATTCATGTGATAATTACATAAGTTAATGTCAACTTGATAAATAGAGTGAAGGGGTGGAGTTTAGCCAGTCAAGTAGGTCACAGTCTGATGATAGTCTTTTCCTGAGGATTCTGGAAACTTTCTTTCTTTCTCCTTGGAGGGAGAATTACCTGCTTCACCTTACTTTTAAGGAGCTACAATCAGGAGTGTCAGCAGCCATGTGGAGACCTGTGCCAGCACTGAGATATTTCCACTGCCACTGGATCCACAAGACCTTTCACATACTGGCATGTGGTCTTCCTGCATTCAATATCGTTGCATGTGCTGTGTAAGTTTCGAGAGAAATTTATTGGACATATGGGCTAATATTGGACTTATCGACTTGGACTTATGGACTTAGGGATGGCATGTTTTCTCAATACACAGTTGCTCTTTGATATAAAGCTCTTTCACACACATGAGTGTCTGCGTTTGTTTCTCTAGTCAACCCAGATTAACACAGAGCACTAACAGAACAAAACATCTGTCTAGGGAAAAGTACAGGTAGAATGTTCCATTTTTATAGACAAACATGGTGAGACTTGATCTAAGTACTTTGGATATGTTAGTAGGAGAGACCTGTCCCCCGAGAAGGTCATCATGCCTGGTAAAGTAGAGGAGTGGTGAAAAAAAGGATGGCCTTGACAGGATGGATTGACACTATGGCTGCAAAGGTGGACTCAAACATAGGAACAATTGTGAGGATGATTCCATTTTTCATTCTGTTTTGCGGAGAGTTGGCATGGGTCAGAATGGACGTGGGAGCTCCTTGTGGCGGTCAAGTATTCAATATGTCCATTTCATGATTGAGATGTAGGGGTGGAGTCTAGCCTGTTAATCTACAGATAATCATTGATTAGCCAATAAGGTCTCCATGTGGGCATGGCTTTCTCCTGAAACTTCTGGGAAATCTCGTGGTATTTTTTCTTGTGGAGGTGAGAGGCCATCTCCCTGGTTATTGGGAGTCAGTCTCCAAGACGATGAACTATGGATAAGATGGCAGCATCCCAGGACTGGAGGAGCCAGAGGAGAAGCCACATGGCTTTACCCTGATGGAACCAGACCTCTGAAGCTGGAGAAGTCACGTGGAGATCCCTGCCAACACTGAGTTACTTCTACCACCACTGGATGCTGTTGATGGACCCTGAGCCCTGGAAATGAAGAGCCATGGGGAGACTCTGGCAAGCGCCAGGATTCTGCACCCACTGACCTGTGACTTCATGAGTCAGAAGGAGGCTTTATAGACTTGTATTGGGCATATGGGCTAATATCGGACTTATGAGTTTTAACTGGACTTGGGGTTGGGATGCTTTCTTAATGTTCTATTCCTTTTGTATATAAACCTGACCCTTATATCCATATGCTTGTCTATTAATTTGTTTCTCTAGTCTACCCAGACTAACACACTCCTAAAAACAGCAGCATTTCTCAGAGAAATAGCTTACTATACCAGCAAAATTGAGCTCAAAATAAGAAAAATATCTCCAGATCACTTTCAAAGAATATTTTAATAAGTAAATAAAATAGAAAGAAGTTACCTATATGACTGTTCAATTCTTGGGAGGCATTTCTATTTTATTTTCAGATTTTTGACGACATGCCTATTTCCTGATTAATTGAGGTTGCTAGGTAAGTGAGGAGAGCTACTTTGGGTACAGTGGAAAAGCACTTTTTGCTCACTGAGAGATGGGAGATTTGAACTCATCAGTGATCCTCGAGAGAATATGTGGCAGTCTGCTAACATAATGATTACAATTTGAGAAATCTTAGAGTGTAGTTCAAATCTATTTCCCAAATTACTGCAAGTGTGATTTCAGTCAGTGGTAAGGCTTTTTGTTTGTTTGTTTGGGCATATATGAAGGAGAAGGGATATCAAATTACTTATTTAGTTTTTTATGTATATTGACCATGGTTTTGATTATGGGCTCATCAGGAGATTTTGATCATGATCAACATGTGATTTTGAAGTTGTAATATAATTTCATTTTAAAAAGTAAAATTTTCATCACAAAAACTAATCTTTGAAGAGAAAATTTCTCTAGAGAAGTGTGCTTTAAAATCTCTTGGCACTTTAAATAAAAAAAATGTATCAGTAGAAGTGTGGCATAAAGCATCCAAAGTTATACTACTTCGTGGCTTAAAATTTAAACATTATCTTAGTATTTGGCTTGCAGGCCACAATTTAACCCAATGTAAAGTATGTAGCCCAGTTTGCTGTAAAGTATGTAGCCCAATTTGCTTCTTCACCTAGAAGTTAGCATTTTTACTGAAGACACACTAAGTCACCCATAGTATATTAAAGGACAAAACTGGCAATACATTTTGTTTCAACAAAGAATAACTGTATTAAATACCAAATACTAAAGAGGTCTTACAGAAACTTTGTAGGTATAATGAAGAAAAAAGTTTTTTAAAAAGTATATTTTCAACTCTTTTTAATATGTCTATCAAAACGTATTCACTTCTTCTTGGAAATTCTTCATTGAAGTTGCAGTCAGTCACCGCTGACAGCAAGCAATACCTCAAAATTAGTTCATATTTTCCGAAAGATCATCCCTTCCCGAAAGAAATTACTGACAGTTTATACATACAAAAGGCAATTTTTGGAGGTTAAAGAAAAGAATTATTTAAAAGCAAAGTAAAATGAATTCAGATTAATGTTGACCTGTTTAGCCATGCTTAAGGTTAAGTCTCTATCAACCAAAAGAACATCTATATTACTCTTGGTCATTTTATGGAAAACTTTTTTATTTAAAAAAGGCTACTGTTCACATTCTCCCCCCTTTTCATTTGGTTATGGTAGGGAGAACTGAGTGAGGAGAAAATAGAGATCAAGTGTTGGCTGAATCTGAGCTTAACCTTGTTATATATAAGGTGTAGGAGACAAGTCTCCATTGCACCTCCTGCTGTCAATGACCTGCAGGCATTTCTCTGTCTAGTTATCATCCTATAACAGCTCTTTTCTTGCCAGGTCATTAAGATCCTCTGCAAGCTTCTCTGACAAGCTCTGCCTCTCAGGAACTCAAGATTAATACTTCAGGGAGAGTTTGGGGATTCCTTGTTATCAAATTGATCTGTGAGGGTTTTTCTTTATCTACCAGTGTTGAGTCCGAGGTTGCTGTTGAGTAAGTAAAAAATATATGTGTATCCACACATTTAAAATCTATTCTCGCTAGCCTTTCCCTTTGCCTTTTATTTTGTTCACTTGAGTGGCTAATTATTTCTTTGCATGACTAGACTGTGCTAAAGAAAAACAGAAATAATCTCAGTGTTCATGAGAGCTGATCCTATGGTTTGGGGTTAGAATCAATTTGATGTGAATAAAGTTGGTATTCCCCTAAGGTGATTTTTCTATCAAATCTCTAAAAATCTTCCTAATTGACTGGAGTTGTCTTTAATTCAAATGGTGTCCTTTCTTATACCTCCCCTGCACTAGGGATGGGGGGGGGGGAGGGAAGAGAGAGAGAGAGAGAGAGAGAGAGAGAGAGAGAGAGAGAGAGAGAGACCTGCATGATCTTCGAGGAAACAGTTTAAGCTCTATGTAGGAAACCCTGGTGGCACTTTCCAGTAAGCACTGGGTAGCTAGCCACAAGGTTCAAACCTAGCAACTGCTTCTCAGGAGAAAGATGAGCCCATCTGGTCCCGCAAAGGATTAGAGTCCCAGAAACCTGACACATGCTCATTATGAGTAGGAATTGACTCGGTGACAACAGGTACAATAAGAGGTTGGGATTGGATGCATTGACACAGAGGCTGTAAGAATCGATTCAGGTTTAGGAACAATTGTGAGGATGGTGTAGCAAAGGACAGCATTTGGTTCTGTTGTGCATAAGGTCCCTATGGGTGACTCAATGGTACCTAACAACAACAATAATGTGTTTTTTTTTTTTTTGGCATCACTGCTCTCTGGTGGTGGGAGTAGGAGACCCAGCCCCACTGCTGGAATTGAACCTCCATCCCAGGGGTCCGCAGTCCCGCGCACAACCACTACACCACCGGGGCTCAGCTCTAATAATGTGTTTTTTTTTTTAAAGGATCTCTAGTGACATCGTAATTATGCCCTTGACTCCTAACTTAAAGGTTGGCAATTCCAACTTACCAGTTGCTTCTGTATGGGAGTAACATATCTCAGTCTGTTTCCATAACTACTTAGAGTCTTGGAAATCCTGTGCGGTAGTTCTATTCGGCCCTTTTAGAGAGCTATTAAATAGAATCAACTCAATTCAATGTCAGTGGATTAAGGTGGCTCCTCCTCTCTCATTGTCCTTGTTCAGTCTAATGAGGCAGTTCCTACAAGAGAATGACACAGTGCCAGGTCCTGCACCATCCTCACAGTTTTAAGCTTGAGACCTCTGTGGCAGTTTTGCTGCCCCTGTATCAAGCACATAAGAGGATATCCACTCCACCACCCCCCAAAATGGATTTTTCCAGTTATGTATTCAATTTTTTTAAATAAAAAACCTTATCATCTTCGAAGTACTTTCCATTACACATTATATTTGTCAAATCTATTCCATTTTGGCAACATTTTTTCAAACTTATCTGTTTAGATAGCTGATAGCATCTCCCTCATGTTTTTCTTCACCTCTTCTACGTCGTCACATCACTGACCTTTTATGTCCCTCTGCATTCACAGAAACAAAAAGAAGTCACACGAAGTGAGGTCAGGCATGTAAGGTGCATAGGCAAGAGAGGCATGCTAGCTTTTTTGCTGAAAATTTTGATACACTGAGGTGGCTTCACAAACAGGTGCATTTTTGTGGTGGAAAAGCCACTCCTCTGCCTGCCACAAATCAGGCCTTTTTTGTCACACGCTGTTGCACAATATTTTGAGAACCTCTAAACAGAAAGTTTGGATAACAATCTGACCTGATGGAACAAACTTCAAATGCACTATCTTCCTCACATTGAGAGAGAGAGAGAGAGAGAGAGAGAGAGAGAGAGAGAGAGAGAGAATCATTTGATCTTTGATCTCACGTGACTAACTTTGGGGAGCAAGGTGATGATGGCATCTTGCACTAACTTGAATGATGCTTGCTTTTGAAGTCCTAAGAATAGCAGCATGTCTCCTCACCAGCAATGACCTTGGAATAAAATTCGGAGCTGTTTTTCTCAAAGTACAGCATGCTTCTATTCAACGTTCTTTTTCCTGATCAGTCAGAACATGAGGCACAAATTTCACAGAGCACCTCCTCATTCCCAAATCTTCTGTTAAAATTCCCAGAACCATGCTCCAAGATAGTTCAGATAACTCCCCTATCTCTTCCATTGTCCATCATTGGTCTTTGAGCTTAAGTGTATATACTTTGTCAACATTTTTGTCCATTCAAGAAGTTGACAAATGTCCAGAATAAGTATTTTCATCAATCAGTATTTCACCTATTTTGAAATGAGAAAACCACTCATGCACTTGAATTTTTTTTCCAGAGTGCTGTCCTTGTAAGCTGTGTTTAACATAACAACAGTTTCTTTGGCATTTTTTCTGAGCAGAAAAGAAAATTTCATAATCACACACTGTTCTCTTAAATTGGACATCACAAAAAAAGGAGGTTCAAGAAAACTGCTTTTATGTGAATATTCACTGTGACCTGAGTGAACATTCACAGGCGATGTCACTGGGTGCACTGAGAGTGAGTTGCTTGATGCTTTCCCAGTGGCAAAAATGCATACTATGAAAACTGACCAAAGTACATTTTCTCCATTATTTTGTTGTTGCCATTGTGTTTTTTGGGGAGGTATCCCCTCGTATATCCTTTTCCAGGGACTGGTCTCTCCTGACAAGATGTGCAAAGATGCAAGACAAAGTCTAGACATCCTTGTTTCCAAAGAACATTCTGGTACTATTTCTCTCAAGACAGATTTCTTCTTCTCACAGTCCAGATACTTTCAATATTCTCCACCAGCACCATAATTTAACTGCAATACTTCTTCACTCTTCTTTCATCTGCATTCAACTTTAACAAGCATATGAATAACATGTGGCATGAGTAACATGCCACATTAACAAGCTATTGAAAATGCTGTGATTTGAGACAGGTGCACCTTAGTCCTCAAATTAACCTCCTTGCTTGTCAAAACACTAAAGAGACCTTGTGCAGCACATTTACCCAGCGCAACCCATCATTTGATCTATTGACTGCTGCTTTCATAAGCATTTATTGTTGATCCACGCAAGGCAAACTTGTTGACAACTTCAACTGTTCTCCATTTATCATGTTGTTACCTACTGGTCCATTTGTAAGAATTTGAACTCTCTTTACATTGAGTTGTAATCGATACTTAAGCCTGTACACAATCCTTACTCTTCATCAGCAAGTGCTTCAAGTCCTCCACACTTTCCGCAAGCAAGACCGTGTCACCTGCACATCTGTTTGTCAGCCTTCCCTCAGTTCTGACGCCACATTCTTCCTAGAATGCAGGTTCTTTTACTATGTACTCAGCATACAGAATAAATAAGGATGGTGACAGGAAGCAACACTGGCACACATCTTTCTTGATTTTAAAATCATGCATGTGACTTCTTTCTATTCACGCCACTGCTTTTGATCCAAGTATAAGTACTTCCTGAGTACCATGGAGTATTCTGGAATTCTTCTTCTCAAGGTTATCCATAGTTTGCTAGTATCCACATAGTTGAATGCCTTGTCATGGTCAATAAAACACAAGTGACTGTCCTTCTGGTATTCTCTGCTTTCAGTCAACATCCATCTGACACCAGCAATGGTAACCCTTGTTTCAACTTCTGAATCAGGGCTGACCTTCTGTAAATGTACTGCTGACAGAATTGTTGGATGTTCTTCAACAAAATTTTACTTGCAGGTGATATCAATGACAGTGTTCATAATGACCACTATGATTCGTGATGATTAGTTGCTTCAGAAGAGTATTAAGATGGATCTTTTCCAGTCACTTGGCCAAGTAGCTCTCCTCTAGATTTCCTGGTGTAGATGAATAAGCACTTCTAGAGCTTCATCGTTACATGCATTATTTGGTTCTTCAATTAGGTCTTGTCCCAGAGCCCACATATCAACGCTGACTTATTAAAACAAAATACATATGGTCCATTCTGAGAGGTGTTTGGTAAAAGTTATGTGATCTAGGAGCTCTTGATGAGGTAGGCGGTGCAAGTTGAGCTGCTGACTTAGCACTTTGAAACCACCAGTCACCCTTTGGGAGAAGGATGTTCTACTCCCATAAAGCGTTGCAGCCATGCTATACTAATTTTTTTCATAATTAGAGGTCAGGACATGAGTTCCCAGGAACTGAGTGTGTTCTAGGCTAAGCTTTGATTCTCTTTTATATGCCTCAGTGAAGGGAGGAGGAAGAATACTAAATAAATAAGATGCATACAGTTTTGCTGAGGGCTGAGGAGGAAGAGGGATAGTTTTAAAATCATGGGATCAAATTAACAAGAGCAATTTGAAAAGTAGGAAATTTAGGGAGTAGTTTGTGCTAGTGGTGGAAGACCAATGTGAAAAAAGAGAGTGAGAATTGTTGTGCAACTTAAAGAATATAATCAATGCTACTAAATGGCAAGGGTAAAACTTGGTGAATTGATGTAGGCTCTGCTGTGTACATTTCTGATAACAAAAAACCAAAAATAACATAAATTGCATTAAAAATAGAAGTATGGTATCATCACATGAGAAGAGGCTTGTTTCATGCAGTACAATTTTTATTTTTCCTTTCTTGACAATATCACAGAAAATATCACCACCTCTATTTTCACACAGGTGATCATTATTAGTTTGGGGTGCTTCCATCAATGAAGCACAAGTTAAAATTCAAATAGAAAGTAGTTGTTCCAACAGTACTTTCAGTATTCTTGATTCCTAGTATTCTAACAAGTGAATTCGAGGAAGCAAACAGGGTCCAGCAGATTTATAAGAATCAAGAAGCTATTCTACACTAATAATAAAAGATAGAAGCTTTTTGTGGGAAGATTTGGAAGTAGAGGGGAAATAAGTCACCTCCTGGAGATGGACTAACCCCTGTAGGCCCCCAAGGAGCCAATAAATACATTCATTTTTGCTCTGGTTAACACCTTTGGACTCAAGAATCAACTAAGGCTAAAGGGAATGGTTTCTGCCCTAGTCCTAAGGAGAATGAGATCCATTACTATTGTTTATAATAAACAATATAAACAATTACTATTATTTATAATAAAATACTCTATTTTCCCCCACAGTTTTCATCCAAGCTCAAAGACTATTTCCCCCCCTCCTTTTCAAACACTCTCATTAATCCTAGGAATATCACTGGAATTAAATGGCTGAAATACTGAATCATTATCTCCATTTTTGAGAGGACAGGAAGGCAGCAACTTTTGCAGGGTACATTAAGTCAGGAGTGAAAATAGGACATAAAATCAGGATTCCTAGCTTTGGTTTTTAGGCTTACTTGAGAAAAAGATGTTAGAATATGACTCCTGAGATTCAAAATACTTCCATTCCAACTTTTGCATTCCAAGCACTAATAATTTCTTCAACACTAGCTTTAGAGGTTTGGCACATAATTTTGAATAATAATTGTCTTGACTGGATTTTCTTGTGAAAGACAGAAAGCCTTAAAAATAAATTTATTCTTTGAGTGGGGCACAGATGATTTTGTAACAGAATTCTCTCCTTCCTTGTGGGAAATCTGGATTTAATTTCTAGGCAGTTCACATCATGACCAGCCACTATAGATTTTTCAGTGGAGACTGTGTCCTGCTATGAACAGATTTCAATAGAGCTTTCAACTAAGATGAACTAGGAGAAATGGCCTAGGGATCTATTTCAAAAATTGAGCCAATAAAAACTCTAGGAATCACAATAGCTCAATCTGCAACCAATTAGAGGAATGGTATAGGACTTGGTAGCATTAGCTTCACTTTTCATGGAATCCACATGAGTGCCTTCAGGGAAGGCAACTTGACTACAGTTAGCAACAGCAACAACAGTATTCTATAATGATAGAGTCAGACACAGGTCCATTGCAGCAATATGAGCTATTGAAATAGCATGAAGATTTTTGGATACATACATACTCCAGAAAACAGAATTCCATTGCAAACAAATGACCTTCAATCCATATCCTGTGAATTATTCCCTCTATAAATCCTTGAGATTTCCTGTCCAGTTTGCAAAACAAAATCTTCATTTCTTCAAGTTATGGAATTTTTCTGAAAGTTTTCTGTACTTAATAGACAAAAGACAGGACCTTCTATCTTGTGTAGGTCTGTAGAAAATTCCCTGAGTAAATGAGAATCACTGAGACAATATTAGGTCTCTTGTCATTGGCTACACTGTGTCATTTCAGAGAAAAGGGACTCATTTAGGATAGCTTAGTTAGTCAAGTTTCTTGGGAATAAACATATTCTTCTTTTTTCTTATATGTTTTACTAGCACTGGGTAATTACCGGCCTTATTTACATCTACCATATAATCAACTGTTTTAAGAAGATGGATTTTGGAGTTTCATGTTGTGTGACCTTTGACAATCAATGAGAGAATGCTTTTGAAGTGTTTAGTACAGTGTCTGACACATAGTAGGAGTATATATATGATATTAGCATAAGATACATAGTAAATTTATATTGGAGATTATTATTAATGGCTGGTGCACATGACTTACAAATAAAACAGTTAAGGATTACAGATGTTTAACATATAGAGAGGAACCTCATGGTGTCGTGGTTATGCCTTGGATGGCTAACTGCAAGGTCAGCACTTCCACATCATTCACTGCTCCTTGGGAGAAAGACTGGACTTCCTACTCCAGCAAAGAGGTACAGTCTGAAACTCACAGAAGCAGGCGTACCTTCTCCTAGAGGGTTGCTGTGGGTATGGAAACAGTTTGATGCCAATGATTTGGGGTTTTGGTTTTATTCTTGATGGTGACCACAGAGCAGTTCTAGTGGATATTGCAAAATCCTTGTCTCTCTGATTTATCATCTAGAATCGTAAAGTCTAAAGACTTCAGATTTTCATTTTTTCTGTTTTTCATACTGTGTGAAGCTGTTAGGTGCTGAAGCTTTATTGTGGTCTTAGCTTTGATGCACATTAGAATCATCTAGAAATTAATCTTAAAATATTTATATTAGCCCCTCTGCCAATACTCTATAAAAATGGAAAAGGGTATTTGGAGGTTGGAGCTGGGATCAGCCTTCATGATGAGGGGTCTTCAGACATTTCAATATGCACTTAAACTTGACATCTATGTAGCATTAGTCCTGTGCTTTATGAAGAGTCAGAAATGTAGAGAGGTTCTTGATCTCCGGTTATTCTATACTCAGAAGGCTTACATCGATTTTCCTTATCACATGCATGCTCCCTATTCTTGTCCTTTTGCGAGTGATTCTGACTAAATTTTCTTAATTTCGTAGGATCACATATGAAGAAACATTGGTGAATAATATTAATCTGCTTATCGATCCCAATTTCAAATTCATAAAAGTTTGAAATTTAAAATTCAATTGTGAATTCAATTTGAATTCATAAACAAAAATCAAAGCTCAAATAAACCTTTTTGGCCTCCTCCAAGACACCAGAATTGGAAGTTTGGTTTGTTTTCAAGTATATGGCAAAATTTTAAATAAGTACCTTTCCTTTTAAAAAAAAATTATTTGTTTTACTGAGTTCTGGATTTTGGGATCTCTGGGTTTTGCAAACCATTAATACTTTCCAGCTAACCTAAAAGTTGAAGGTACTTACCTGAGCTCCGGTGGCTTAGTGGTTGAGTGTGGGACTGGGGCCCACAGGGCTGGCGGTTCAAATTCAGCAGCAGCTCTCCAGGAGCAAGGCTGGGTTTCCCACTGCCACCAGAGGGCAGTGATGCCATCGCCCCCCCCCAAAACAAACAAACAAACAAAAAAGCAAACAAACAAAAGTTGGAGGTTCCAGTGTACCTGGGATTGCCTCAAAAGAAGGGCTGGTGATTTTCTTCTAGAAAGTCCCCCAATGAAAACTCAATAAAGCACAGTTTGACTAAGACAAAATGTAGTCACCAGAAGTGAAAGTTGACACAATGGCTTTTACTGGTTCTTGTAAACCTCTTGAAGCTGCCTTTAATTCACCAGGCAGGAGGCAAGAAGTTGGTCATTCAGGAGACACTCCTGGGAATTTCCCCAGAGACTTTGTCTGCTCACATAGTTGGATTTTTCCCTTGGGTTTAGCCCATTGTTTCAGCTAACTGTGTTAAACTTGAAAAATAAGCTTTTGCCATAATTATCTTCCAGCTTTTACCCACCTACATAGACTTTGAAAACATTACCAAGTTTCATTAAATTAAAACTCTGAACCTCATGTGAGGGAAGGTAGACTAAATGCCAGGTTTCCTATTTCCTTTGTAATAAAATCAACTCAAATTTGCACGTTTAATTTTCCTCAAGTCCCCTTTCAGCTCCTGGGGCTTGACATTCCTTGGAGACACACCATGCATTATTTTCCTTCTTGTGAAATCTGAGCTCTAAGCATCCTCTGTATTAACCCTTGCAACTAGACTCACAAATAAATTGTTCCTGGGAAAAGCCAGTGGGGTATGATTTTCACTGTGAAAACCTTCATTCATGAGTTTTCAAGCCAAGTATACTAAATATCCAAAGTAAATAGCAAAAAGCAAATGAAAGAGTGTTAGAGTCTTTAGGTTCAAAGGGCAAACCGAGTATACATTTCACTGAGCAGCACTGAATACACGCTATTGTAAATCAGCTTTTAACCAAGTTAGGGAACTGGACAATTCACGTGGCAGCGTGATATCATGGACTCGTATGCCACAGACAGCTTTGTAGTTTATGAAGCTGGGAGATTAAAATTTTGTGATCCAAAAATGATAAGGCAGATGGAGTATAGCCATTTTCAGCTCCTTTATCCTTGATTTGGAGAACAGTTTACTTTAATCACTGCTTACTTAAGCAGCTGCTTGTTTCTCTACTTTTCATGAACATCACTCTCAAGGCATTCTGGTAAGAATTGTGCAATAAATATATCCCTCTTTATTCCTGACTTCAGACTAAGGAAAAGGTAACCTCAATAATTAAGATGGGACCCAGTCAACTTTGCCCAGAGCACATTGTATCACCAATAGCAGGACCATGAAGGGATATTGGTAGAAGAGGGAAGTGTATCTTTAAATTCTTCCATTAGTCAACAGGTATTCTAGACCCTACTATATGTTGTGCTGGTATTGGCAATGCAGCAGTAAGCACAAATTTCTGTTCTCCCAGAGGTTATATTCTAGAAGATGCTGACAATAATCAAAACATTTTAAAAAGTGAAATAGAAAGTAAGCAGTTAGTTTGACAGCTGTTAACTGAAAGGTGAGTGGTTGGAACCCACCAGGGAATCCTTGGGGAAAAAAATGTGGCAGTCTATTTTCCTACAGATGGACAGTCTTTGAAACTCTGTGCGGACCCTTCTGTTCTGTCCTACAGGACCATTATACATCAAAATTGACTTCATGGACTTCATGGACTGCCATGACTTCATGGTAACATCATGGATTATGTAGCCTGTAAGAACAATACAACAAGGCAAAATGGACAAGGGTGTTAATGTGAAGGAGAAAGTTCATCTTGAAACAATGGAAACCAAAGAATGCTTCACTGAGAAGGTGACATATATGGGAGTTATAGAGAGGAAAGTGAATTATCAAGCTACATGAAAAGAAATTTTTAGATAGAAAGAAGAGTATGTAGAATAGTCCTGAAGCAGAAGAGTACCTAGCCAGTAAGAGACAGTGAACATGGAGCTACTACTGATCAGAATTACTTCCTTGGGCTTCATTGGGAATGAGGTAAAAATGGACTTAGAATATTACTTTTGGTATTATTAAGTGCCGTCAAGTTGGATCCAACTCACTGTGACCCTATGTACAACAGAAGGAAATGTGACCATTCTCACAATTGTTCCTATGCGTGAGCCCATTTTGCAGTCACTGTGTCATTCCATTTTGTTGAAATTATTCTTGTCAATGGTCTATACTTCACTAAGTGTGAAATCCTTCTCCATGGACTGGTCTCTCCTGATAACATGTCCAAATGCTCAAAAGAATATTCTGGTTGTACTACTTCCAAGACCGATTTGTTTTTCATTTTAGCAGTCCCTAGTACTTTCAGTATTCTTCACCAGCACTATAATTCAAATTCATTGATGTCCAACTTTCACATTCATGAGGTGATTGAAAAGCGTGGGTCATGTGCATATTAATACTCAAAGTTACATCATTGTTTTTCAATATTTCAAAGAGGTATGTGCAGAAGATTTATCCACTGCAATGTGTCAAGTGATCTCTTCACTGCTGCTTCTGTGAGCATTGATTATGCATCCAAGCAAGATGCATTTCTTTACAACTTCAATCTTTTCTGTTTGTCTAGTCTGTCCATCTTTTTCTGTTGAAGATGTAACTTGTCCTTCTGATCCACTTGTGAGCATTTTGGCTTTCATTACATTCGGATGTAATACACACTAAATGCTGTTATCCTTGATCTTCCTGAGTGTTTCAAGTACTTCTCACTTTCATCAAGCAAGTTCTATCATCTGTTATATTAGGTGGGGTTGTCTAGAGAAACAAATCCAGTGACACTCATCCATGTATAAGAAAGAGTTTAATATCTAGAAATATTTATATATCAAGAAGGCATCCCAGTTGAGTCCAACTCAATTCTGTAAATCAAATGCTGGTCCATATGTCGCTCTTCAGACTCATGTAACAGCACACCTGTGATGCACAAAGGTAAACTGGAAGTAAAAAGATAACAGGCAAGTGGGTGTAAAGTCAATGCAACCAAAGAATTCCATAAGGCAGGAAGTTGGAGGGGCAGAGAGAAAGACTGTCTCTATTCCTCTTATACAATTGATTATGGCATGAAGAAGGTGTCATTAGACAGGTTTGAGTTCACCTCTGGCTCGGAGTATCTAGACATAACCCTGAGTTATCATATCTACATATTATTGCAAGTTGATAATAAGCCTTCCTCCAACCCTGATGCCACTTTATTCTTCATATAATGTGCCTCTGATTATTTGCTCAGCATCCAGATTGACTAAGTATTGTGAAAAGATAAAATCCTGATTCACACCTTTCCTGACTTGTAATCACTCACTATGCCCTATTTTGTCTGTACAATTGTCTTCTGTACTATATACAGGTTCCACAAGAGCACCATGAAGTGTTCTGAAATTCCCATTCTTCTCAAGGCTATTCATAGTTTGTTATCATCCATACAGTTTGAATGCATTTTCATAGGCAATAAAGTACAAGTAAACATTCTTTTGGCACTCTCTATTTTGAGCCAAGATCCATCTAACATTAGCAATGATATTCATTGTTACATGTCCTCTTCTGAATCCATCCTGACCGTCTAGTGGTTTCCTGTCAATGTACTGCTGCAGCTGTTCTTATATGATCTTCAGCAGAATTTTACAGTTATATTGCTCTACAATTTGTGCATTCTGCTGGGTCACTTTTCTCTGAAATGGGTTTAAAGATAGATCATTTCCAGTCAGTTGCCCAAGTGGTTGATTTCCAAATTTTCTGGCATAGAAAAGTGAGTGTTTCATTCGTTTGTTGAAATATTTCAACTGGCATTCAATCAACTTCTGGAAATTACTCGTTGGTTATTGCCCTCAGTGCCCCTTGGACGTCTCTCTTAAATATCACTGGTTCTTGCTCATATGCTACCTCCTGAATTGGTGGAATGTTGACTCTTTTTGGTACAGTGACTCTGTGCATTCTTTCCATCTTCTTTGATATTTCCTGCATCACTCAATATTTTTGCCTAGAGAATTTTTCAATATTTGCAACCTGAAGCTTGAAAGCTTTCATTTGTCCTCAGGACTCTTTAGCTTATAATATTGGGCATTCATAATCTTCCATCTCTCCTTTCCTTCCTTCCTTCCCTCCTTCTTCCTTCTCTTGCAGACTTTTCATAATACCATCCTCTGATCAGCCCGGGAATTTTGAACTGCTTCATTTCCGACGTGGGCTGGTTCACCCCTCCTTAGGTAACTCGGTGGTCCCCGCTCCTGGGAGGTCACCATATTGATGCCAAACTTTGTGTGGACCCCCGTTCGGCATAGCACATTACTGTGCAGAACTTCTGGACTCATGTCATCCTGCAATGCCAGCCTGTTGAGTAGCATGCCACCCACTCAGCAATGCCATTTTCTCATTTAGGGGTCTTTCTTCTTTCAGGTCTCCTAGGAAGTAACTGTAAAAGCTTGCACTGAAACGGTCCAAGCCTGTTCAAAGTAACATTCTAGAAGTGGCCTTCCTACTCTGACACTTTGAGAATCATGGAAAATAATATGAAAGAAGTCATTACATTTGGTAACAGAACTTTAGGGGTATCTAGGTGGTGCACATGGTTAAGGCTTTCATTACTGGCTGAGGGGCTGACGGTTTGAATCCATTCAAGATGTCTTAGAAGACATGCCCAGCGTTCTGCTTCCCAAAGGTATTGCCCTTGGAGGAGTTCTACTCTCCTGTGTCAGTATTGACAGAGCAGGAACTAATAACAATAGTAATAACCCAACTTTCCATTTAAAGTTTCATATATTGATTTGTGGTAGACAATTGATCTGAACTTTGGCCTGACGAGAAAAGGGATAGGTTGTGTTAGCCTCTCTCAAAAGTTCCCTGGTGGTGTCAGGAGGAAGCACAGTGTCCGTAGCCTTAAAATCCTACTGATGAAGTCTGGTATTTTTGTGAACCTGAATTTTCACTATTTCAATTTGGGTGGGGGGCATGGTGCAGTTTAAATATATGGGAAGGAGCTCTGGTGGCCCTGGCAGGTTCATGACGGGCTGTACACTGCAAGGTCAGTGCTTCGAGCTCACCACCATGCCATGGGCAAAAGGGGAAACTGTCTGCTTTGTAAAGATTTGCAGCCTCAGAGATTCTAAACAGGGTCTCTGTTAGGAAATGACTCAATGACCATGGGTTTTAAGCAAATGGAAAAGACTCATTCCTAATTGGAGGTCAGGTGTAGGATTACACATATAAACATTTAAGTAGACAATGAAAGGAATCTAGTGTAAAAAGAAAATGTCAAGGAAAAGAGAAAGAAATGGAGGGATTCCTTTTCAATTTTTTTTTTTTTAGGAAAATGGACAGTGGAGCACAATTGTAAGATAGAATATGAAGCTAGTACTTACTAGGAAGTCCTGACACATTCTGTCAGAGGAGACTGCAGATGGGACCTGCCGATGGCAAAATCCGGTATAGATTTGCGGTAGCCACTGGAAGCCTGGCAGCCTATATTCACCCATCAGTTCCTTTTGGGTGTGGACTCAGTTACTATTAACTAATGTTATCTAGGTTAACTAAAGTGATTTATGGTCAGAAAATGGGAACTGTTTTGAGAAAGAACCACCCAAGTCATCTTTCAAGAAGAGAATACTTTCCATTTGTCCTCTTTGAATTGTGAGGGCTCTAGAATGCGCCCCCCCCACTCCTCTTCATGGGAAATAAATGAATCAACATAAAACATATAGGTTAATAACTAGAAGAGAGAATATTCCATAGATGACTATTGTAATGACTAGAATAACATTATTTAATTTCACCTAGATTATTGTTGGATTTTACTCTAAATCTAGAATGATATTAATTTGTTTAAGAAATTGAGTAGTGAGGCCTCAGATACTGCAAAATTATCACAGCTAGAACAGGAAATAAAAATTCATCTTGATCATGTTAGGCCAAGGAGAAAAAAAATGTGTACTAAACTAAAACCTTGGCAGAATTTTGCCTAGATGAAAGTACTGTTTACTTATACTAACAAACACCTCCCGCCCTACCAAAAAGAAAAAAAAAAGTCTCACAAAAAATAAATTAAAAAAATCATCAAAAAATTTGGGACGACCAATGATTCTAGTCTCTTAGAATAAAATGCAGCTGTTACAAAACCCCCAAACAATAAGTAAATAAAACCTAAAGTCTAATTTTTTTAACTGTGGTCCATCATTTTCCATGTGACAAAAAGAGCTGCTCCCTTTTATAGTAGGAAATGATTTCAAAATTGTGTATGTGTGGGAATGGAAATGCAATTCAGAAACAGAAATAAGACTGACTGTACTTTTGAGATACATATGTCACTGAGAGTTCTCTCTTCTTGGTCTTCAAGATCATGAGGGTGGGGTGGGGAATAAAGAAAATTCAAAAAAAGTAATTCAAGCTTTTCCTAAACAACTCTAAACCATGTGACCTTGTGTATAAGAAACTGCTGTACAGATGGGCATTAGACCTCCACTCAAGTACTTCCTCAATACAAGAATACTTTTTTCTATTAAATTGTCATTCCATGATGCTCACCTTCCCCACACGATCATTGAAGACAAAGATGTGCATAAACAAATGTGGTGAAGAAAGTTGGCCATGCCCATCTGTCAAAAGATGTAGTGTCTGGATTTATAAAGGCTTGAAAATAAATAAGCAGTCATCTACCTCAGCAGCAACAAAGTCCACATGGAAGAAGGACACCAGATTGTATGACCACGAGAATGATGACGGCAACAAATGTGCAAATATAGTCTGCATACAATTGCTGTATGTATTGCTCGAGATAAGAGTTGTATGAGCCCCCAATAGAATAATTTATTAAAAGAGAAACTGCTATATTCTTTTATGTGTTATATGCTTGAAAATATTTCCTAAAGAGATCACACAATAACCTCATGAAAAAGAAAGCATTATTCTTAATTACAAAAGTTAAAAGGGTTTAGAATATATATCTTTCAACAGATAGCCCCCTGAATAGTACCATAGAGAAGCAATGAACCTCAAGGTGAGAAAGAAGAGAATGCTTTGCCCATGTCATCACTTTATGGAGACCTACTCAAGATATTTTACCTTCTCCTTCTACTTGGTCTTTATCGCCTTTATCTTTTTCTTCCCACTAGTGTCTTTTATCCTCCAGTCTACTCTCACCTATAGCTGCCCTTTATTGTCCTGGTATCTAATTTATAAATGTTTTTATGGGTCAGGGTATCTTTGAATACCAGGGAAGCTTTGAGCTATTAGGGTATCAGCAGCCCTGATGCAAGCTAAGACAACAAGTTCAATTCCACTGGCAGTGATCCTGTCAACTGGGGAGGTCCTGCCTGTCCTGGGGTCCTATACGGGAATGAGGGATGACCCCTCCCACCTCCCTGCTTACATAAAAAATGTCAACATATTGCAAATGTTGTACTAGCCTAAAAATGGTTAAGGATTCCTGAGAGCATATTGGTTTGAATAAGAGGATAAAGACTTATGGACAAGACTTTTAAATGAAAGTATAAATACACATATAAATATGTATTTGTTGAAAAGATTAAGGATGACCTTAATGAGTGGGTCAGAATCTTCCTAGCCTAGTTATGATAGTTAAAATCCACATCAATGCATTCTAAACAGCTTTATGAAGTATTATCATCTGGAACAGGAATCTTGAATCATTTGTCTACATAACTAGTAGAGCAGAGCATAGATTTGAGTTAAGATTATTCTGCTTCTAACACTCACTCTGGAAAAAGAGGAAGATTCTAGACAAGATCCACTGACACAGTGGCTCCAGCTTTAGGCTCAAACATAATGAAAATTGGGAGACAGTTTCAGTAGTGGGTATTGTTTCATTCTGTTGTACTTAGGGTGGATATGCACTAGAACTGACTAGATGACACGTAATAACAACAATAAGAGATTCTGAAGCAGACCCTAGGGAGTGCTACTCAATGTTGTCCAAGTACCAGCATCAAATTTATCACTATCCAAGACTATAAGCGAAGCACATTCTTCAGTCCCACTTTAGCTCTACTAAGGAAGAAGTTCTTGAATTTGGGTCTGAAGAATCCAAAGCCCAGGGACCTATGACATAGCAAGTCTTCCTTGGGGTTCTTTTGCACAGTAAAGTTTGAATGGAAAACTTCAAACTACCCCAATATACATTACCATTGATTGTTTCAGTTGTATTGAGGACAAGAGTACTCAGGAAAGCACAAAACAGTATTATGAGGCTAAGGTATCCAGGTTGTAGTAGATTGCCAACTCTCTATACATTTTGAACCATGGTCATAATTATGCTTAAGACATACTTTTACAGAACTTCTTTATTATTCTCTTTTACATAATCATCTTTGTCTACATAAGAATACTAAATTCAAAGCCAATTAGTTCAGTCAGTAAGTATAGGAATTATGGTGGCTTCCCTGAGATTAGTTTAAATGATACCACAATATCTGCAGTCATAAAGTTTGTTATGACTTGTTATAATAGTTGATTGGTACTCAAAGTATCTCTCTTTCAAGAAATTCAGAGTCTGTGACATAGTCCACAAAATTTTCCATGGCTACATCTGTTGTTGGTCTTATCTTTTCTATGTTTCCTCTGGATCCTGGTGACCGAGACATGTGGGGTATTAATTTTTCTTGGATCTTCTGTGGTCCCTTTGAGTTGATAACATATAAGTTGTTACTTACGAATCAACATTTTTTATATAAGCCATTCCTTGATTTTATTCTGTCACTTTAACACAGATGGAATTGATGGACCCTTTCAATCTCATTTTTTCCTGTATGTAAAGTGACTTCAGTGATTTTCAATTTTAAAACTGAAAATATTCGAGTGTTTTGTATGCAGAGCCGGATATCTTTCAATGCACTGGCTATGAAGGGACCTACAGAGTCAATTCAAGACAGAGAGGTCAGCTCAGAAGGTTCTGGTGACTGCATTTTGTGATTCCAAAGGGTAATCTTGATTAATTTTCTTAAAGGACACAAGATAATTTGGGGGGCTTACTTTGGAGATTTTCATTGATTGATTTTCAAAAGTATATAGCCTTTCCCCCCTTAGTTCATCTTAATCTGGGAGGTCTACTGAAAGCTGTTCAGTGCCTTGAAAACATACAAATTTCAGCTAACAGACAGGTGACACCTGTGCATGAGGTATATTGGCTGGGAATTGAATCCTAATGAATTCATGGAAGATGAGAAATATTTCATAATTCCATCTGTGGTCTTATTAGGTAGTTTTAGTTTTTATATTTAGCTTTGATCTATTTTGAATTCACATTGTAAATAGTATAAAGTAAGAACCCAGATACATTTTTATATGTACAGACATCCAATTATTCCATCACTATTTGTTGAAATTATTTTTTTCCTCATTGAATTGCTTTGATATATTTATTGAAAATAAATTGATGATGTATTTGAACATTCTTTTATCCAATTGATCTGACTCTCTTTACACTAATACCAGACAATCTTGTTGAAATAAATCAGGAAGTGTAAATCCTCTATAACTGTATTCCTTTTAAAATTTGATTGGCTGATTTACACATTACATACACACACATACCCGCTTGTTAATTTCTACAGGATAGCCTATGTGAATTTACATTGTGATTACATCAGGCTATAGCCCAATTGACATCTGGCCTAGTCGTAGAGACCTGGTGGCACAGAGGGAAGTCTTAGCCCACTAACCCTACCATGAAGATTTTCAGTCTGAGATGTGCTAAGGATCAGTTCTACTCTGTCCTATAAGCTTGCTGGAATCAACTGGATGGCAGTGGGTTTAAAATCTTGTAAAGCCCATAGTGACCTGATGTCTTGTGCAGCAGATTTGCCCAATTCCATCTTTCCTGATTAAGATCATGCAATATTCCCCTTTCTGTTTGGAAGACTGTCTCCTCATCTGCTTGAACACAGTTAAATATTCTGTAATTCCAAGCCTCCTCAATGTTTTCTATAGTTTATTATGATTACACAGATAAATGCCTTTTATAAAATACCAGGAAACATTTTTGGTATTGATAGCTTACAGATAAAATCCATCTGATGTCTGCAGTGATACACTAGTGCCACAGACGCTGAATTCAACTAGAGTTTCTGACTGCTCCTTGTCGATATATTATTACTGTAACCATTTAAAAATTACTCTCAGCAAAATTTTACCCTTGTGTAATATTAATAATATATTTTTGAAAATTTTTTCTTATTTTACTAGGCTACTTGTCTTTAGAACAGGCACATATATGGACCTCTGCTGGTCATTTGGCTAGGTATCTATCTTTTAAATTCCTTACCATAGATTCCAGTGGTGTATAAACTCATTGAAATAGTTCATATTGTTTTTCCATCAATTTTTGGAGACTTCTTTTTGGCTAATGCCTTTAGTGCAGCTTGGATCTCTTCCTTCAATACCATTGGTTCTTGATTGTGTACTTCCTCTTGAAAAGTCGAATATTGACCAGTTCTTTTTGGTACATTGACTCTGTGCATTCCTTCCATTTTCTTCTGATGCTTCCTGCATCACTCAATATTTTGGCTATGGAACCCTTCAATATTACAACTTGAGGCTTGAATTGTTTTCAGTTCTTTTAGCTGAGAGGTGCTAAATATGGTCATTCCTTTTGGTTTTCTAATGGCAGTTCTTTGCTCCGTCTTCTCAAGCTGCCCTTGTTCAGCTTGTGGACTTCATTATTTCTTCCATTTGCTGTAGCTGCTCTATCTGGAGCAGCGGGTTTCAGAGTTTCTTCTGACTTCCTCTTCGATCTTTTTCCATTTCCTCCTTTCTAATGACTTCTTGATTTCTTCATGTATGATTTTCTCAATAGAAATCCATGACTCTGTTATTCCCACCAATTGATTGTGTGGGATTATGCAAATAGTGGGTGTGTAACACTAGTAGAGGGAATTGGTCAATTTTAGTTGTCACTTTCCTGCCTGTAAGCATGACTCACCCAAGGTGAAGGAAGAGAAAGAATTACAGGGATCATTAAAGAAAGAGAGCCTTAATGATCCCGGTTATTAAGGTTGACACCACGTTGTGGAGGCAGCTCTTCCTCAATTTAAGTACTTTTCAACTTGAGAGTCCCATCTTCTGGCTCTATGTCTGACTATGTTCTATTATTATTCATAAGGGTTTCATTGGCTACTTTTATCAAAATAGATTCCTTATTTCTAATATTCTTGCTTTGGGAGTTCACCTGAAACATGTTCAACATACGTGATCTGACTGGCATTTGAAATATTGATGGCATAGCTTCTAGTTTCAAAGAAAAATTCAAGTCACCATATTAAACAGCAAGCTGACAGATGAATGGAGCTTGGACTTGCAGAAAACCTTATTTATTAACCACCTGTCTTAAAAAAAAACTAAACAAAAACAACTGCCTCCACACCAATCATCAATGTTCTGCTCCTTGCTCTGTGCTGCACATATTGATTGGAATTGGAAAGGGTAAGATCTGATCTTTATGTAATAAATAATCTGTGGAAAACCCTATGTTATCACTTGAAAAACTATTATATGGTTGAGTTGGGGTTTTTTTTGTAGTTTCTAAAGTTCTTTGTATGTTTGGTTATTTGCTTTTTTCTTTCTTCTCAGTGGCAAATATCCATATAAATTTCTGTCTACAGGGAAACTTTTGTTGACAGCTACAGCTAAGATTTTGAAGAAGAGAAATTGTTGCTACTCTGAAGAAGAGTATTTTAGAAGAGTAAAGAGTTGGCAAGGTGGCAAAATCTGTTACTACTACCTTTTCACTACAAAAGTAATAAATTCTTATGAAACAAATGTAAAAGTGGAGAAATTGAAAGAAAAACACCCATAGTTCTATTATTTCTAAAATAATCACTCTTGACATTTTGGTATATCTATCATGACAGAGGTTCAGTTAGCTTCTTAAATCTTTCTCCAAATATAAGAAATGTTGTACAATTTTCCTTCTGCCCTATCCCTTTTCTCTTTTCCTTATGGGACTGATGATATGAATTTTATTACTAAAAACTCACTGCCTTCAAATCAATGGCTATGCATAGTGACCCTGTTAGTTTATGAGACTCTTTATGGGAGTCTCCATATGTGTTCCATATGTGTATCAAAAGTTTAAATTATATAAACAACCTCTGGGTCTTAAAGGTTTGAAGATAAAAAAGTGGCCATCTAGCTGAGAAGCAACAACCACAACCACTTGGAAGAAGCACATCAACCTGTGTGATCACGAGGTGTTGATGGGATCAGGTATCAGGCATCAAAGAACAAAAAATCATATCCTTGTGAATTAGGAGGAGTACAGATTGCGGACCCATAGCCCATCTGTAGGCAATGGCACCTCCCCCTACAGAAGGGTCATGGGGATGAGAGGAGCCAATCAGGGTGCAGTATAGCATGAGGAAACATACAACTTTTCTCGAGTTCTTTGAAATGTTTTCTCCCTGCACCCCCACACCCCAACTATCATGATCCCAATTCTACCTGATAAATCCGGTTATAACAGAGGATGTACCCTCGTACAGATAAGAGCTGGAAACACAGTGAATCCCAGGCAGATGAACCCCTCAGAACCAATAATGAGAGTACCAATACCAGGAGGGGAAGAGGGAGATGGGGTATTTAGGGGGGGAAATTATCACAAGAATGTACACATAATCCCCTCCCTGTGGGATGGACAATAAAGAAAGGGTGAAGGGAGACAATGGACAGTGTAAGACATGACAAAATATTAATTTAGACATTTATCAAGGGTTTGCGAGGGAGGGCAGGATGAGAGATGGAGGGGGAAAAGAGGAGCTGATATGAGGGACTCAAGTAGAAAGAAAATGTTTGGAGAGTAATGTTGGCAACAAATGTACAAATATGCTTGACACAATGAATGTACGTCTGCATTATGGTTAGATTTGTATAATCCCGAATAAAATGTTTTTAAAAAGAAAAAATATCAACATTCATTGGTATAACTGCGAAGAAAAGATGTGTATGAAGTGATCCTACTATATTCATGACAAACTATTTTCCTTAACCATAAAATTGGAGAAAAACTGAATTCCAACATTAAGAAGTTTGTTGTGTAATTAGTGGTGTTTCCATATGAAGCAATGACTGTTGCACAGCCTAACATCATGTAATAGATTTCATTTATTGCTATGGGAAATCAGGACTGTATTCTATAGCCAAGAATATTATAGTTTAAAGTATTTATTATATTTTCCCAGCAGTTTTATTGGCACATAATTTACATATTTTACAATTCATTTGGGATTTGTCCTTTTGTGCTTGACTAATTTCACTGAGCATAATGTCTTCCAGATCCCTCCATGAGTTGAAGTATTTCATGGTTTCATCGCTGTTTTTTTAGAGATATATAGTATTCCATGGTGAGTCCGTACCAGAATTGTTTTATCCAGTCTTCTATTAGTGGGAATTTAGACTGTTTCCAATTTCTAAACTGTTCATCAGCTAAACTGCTCAGAAACTATGTGAGATACTAGATAGTTTATCAAACCGCGAAAGTTTGTACTAAATTGTTCTGTAGAAATAAGTAAAAGACAAAAACACCCAACACCGCCCAACTCCACGCAAACCAAATTCACTGCCCTCAAGTCGATGCCAACCCTGGTGAGCCTATAGGGCAGGGTAGACTGCTCCTGTGGTTCCCAAGGCTGTCATGGTTCACAGGAGCAGACAGCCCTGTCTTTCTCCCCCTGAGCTGGCTGGTGAGTTCTAGCTGAGGAGCTCCCAGAATCGCAGCCAACTGCAGAACCACGGACCACCAAAGTAGAATGTGAACTATGTGAGAAGACGTCTAGAATGGGTTATATGACAAAGAAACTATTTGAGCCTCTTAAATTCCATTGAAATATCCTATATTTACTTTTTTCTTTTTATTAAAATAGTTCATGGTCAATAAAATAATATCAGACCAAGAGTCAAATCACTGAATTTCTTAAGATGTCTAGAATACCTGCTCTTGATCTTCCTGACTGGGGTAGAGAAAAATCTAAAGCATTGACCTCCCAAGTGTCTCTGTCCTCCCATTTCACACACGCTTTTGTTTATTTCTCTGCCCACCCTCTCCTATATGAGGCCTTTTGCAATGTGTTCAGTCTTCCAGTAATTGAACTTAATCATACACTGCGGCATCTCTGAATCTATTCTACTATAATGAGTCATACAACCATTAGCCAATGACTAGTGTCTATAATAATTTAGCATTAGAATTTGAAGTAAGATAGCATGTCTTTTGAATATATTATTTGCTTAGTACCATAATTTACTTATATAAAAGGGACAGAGATGAGATTTTAGGATTTATCTTGGAAACAAATGCCAGAATTAGTCAACTATACTATTTGGTTTCCATAACATATGTGCTTAAATGTCTTATATCTGTCTTGAGCTATTCTTTTCTAAATTATGAGTCTTATTTTATTAGCCTTTGGAACAGACGAAACAACATTAGAGAAATCATTGGCAACTTCAGACTTTATAAAGGGCTGAGCTAAAAAAGTGTGGAAATCTAGTTGTGATCGGAAAATGGAACCTTTGTATTTAAGCTGCAACAATAAAGTAACAATGGATTTATTTATGGAGACTCATGACCTAACTTCTCTTCCCATCAAGCCACTTTTTGGTCTTTCCATTGAAAACAGTTTTCTACTGTGGAAACACAGTAGACCTTCTCTAGACCTTGCTGGCAGCTCTACTTCTATCAAGCCCTTACCTATTATGCTATAAACAGTGGTTTCAAAACTTGGGTATTTAAAAATCATTTGGGATATCTGTTAAAACAGAGTTTTTGATGAAGTTGGTCAGAAGTGTGACCTGGAAATTTACATTTTCAAGTGATGCTGCTATTGCTATTCTGATGATCACAGTTCGTAGCCATTGTCCTACAGTTCCATGCTTGAGATCCTTAGGACATTGGGATGACAGGAGTCACAATTACAAGGACTGTCATCCTGTTCTTCATGATACCATGAAAGAACATGTGTCTGCCATTGAGAAAGGGGACATCTGGAGGAGAGAACAAGGGTGGAAGTACAGGAAACGAGATGAGTTGAGGTTGAGGTCGTAAGTACAGGGCAAGGCAATAATTAAAATATGCTTGCTAGAGAGAGCTTCAATATCTTAATTCACACCAAATTCACTCATTTCTTTAAAAAATGTAAGAGAAAGGAGGGAGGATGAGGGAAGGAGAGAGTGTGTAGGTGAGCTTGTGAGAAAGTGAAGGTAGATAGATCATGATTTTCTCCTTTGAGCTGATGCAGTTGAAGACAGACACAGCATAATTAAGATGGGGCTGTGATCAATAAATGCACAAAAAGCAAAAAAAAAAAATGCACAAAAAGCAAGAAGTATAGTAAAAAAAACCCATGCATGTTAACCCATGTGCCCATGAATCTTATTTTAAAAATAGATTTGGACTTGTACAAGATATGAAAATGGACCTTTGATCAATCACAAGAAGCAAGCTTTTAGGAAGCAAGGAACTGCCACATCAGGATAGGTTTTAAGAAGGTTCTCTTTGGGACAGGTCAGTCTCACTGTGGGGAATAGGAGAGATCTTGTGACCCCATGAACATCCTCCCTTTTTACAATCTCTTTTCTGAAAGAGATCATAGATCAATCATCATATACCATTCATTCACAAAACTCTAAAGGCTGAGTCCTGGTGGCGTAGTGGTTGTATGCGGGACTGCGGCCCACTAGGTTGGAGGTTCAAATCTAGCAGCAAGGCTGGGCCTCCTACTCCCACCACCAGAGGGCAATGATGCCCCCAAAACAAACAAACAAACAAACAAACAAACAAACAAACAAAAACCAAAAAACTCTATGAATGTGGGAGAAAATGAGGTAGGAAAATATACGTTGGGATTTGAGGGCAATAGGTCTGTTCCTTGATTACCCTTTGTCTCTGTTGTATTGTATTGCTTTATGAACTTATTGGCAGTTGTCAGCACTGAATTCAGGCCTTCTCCAGATCACAAACAAATCTTGCTTTTTGGTCTTTTAAGTAAATCTGTAAAAACATCAAGAATGTTAAGTATACGCCATACCTACCATATACAAGAAGACTTAAAAAATTCTTGGAAAATGGAATTAAAATATAATGAAATTTTTCCATCAACTTTTTGCTGCCCCCTAAAAAATGCTACATATTATATATAGGGTACTTATCAATGGATTAAAAATTTGAAGAAATTATTTCAGATGCACTTAAATATCTTAATATATCATAACAATAATGATGTTTTATGCACACTGAAAAGTACCACTGAATTATCTTAATATTCTCTATTTCACTTCTCTACTTGGTCTTGAGATTCTATTATTTATTGCAATGGCTACACAGAAACTAAGAGACAATGCTCATGGATAAAGGATTTATTAAGGAAGTTAACAAGTTGTAATGTCAGTGAGAAATGCTTTGGAGTGAGATGTTTACTGAGACAATTTACAATGTTCTGTCAAGGCTGCCAATAAATTCTCAAAAGGCACCATTTTCCTTGAACCCCAAAGAACGTAACTTAAACTCCACGAGTCAACAAACTCAGCTCCCTGAATTAGGTGTCCACAGGCACCTCACTCCAGTGAGCCTCAGCCCAAAGTTGCCCAGCTTTGTTTCTGTGGTTCAGCTAACCCATCATCCCTAATTAAGTGTTCAGAGACATCACATTCAGCAAGTCAGCTCGTGCACAAAAGGACTGAGTTTCACTTGCTTTGTGGTTTGGGAAGTGCTCTGGCTCCTGACATTTGCTGCTGCAGCTCCGATAGCAGAGTGATCATCTGGATGAACGAGGTTTACTGGACTGGGATCTCAGGTCCTGACTCTTGCTGGTATGAGTTTCCACCACCTGCTTTTCAGAGGTCTCATTTTATACATAGCAGCGTGTCACTCCACGGAAACCTATTTGTAATTATGCACAGGTAAATCTAATAAATAATTTTCCCCATCATTTCACCATAACCATGCAGGGGAAGGTTGTTTGGTGGGGTTTAGATACTTTGGCTGGAAAAGTCACATTAAGTAATTCACCACCCTCCCCCCCGAAGCATCCAATTGTTATTATGAATCATTGTGTGTACCTTGGATCTTTAATATAATAGACTTTATGGGGATTCATTTGTAACTATGAATTGTAAATCTAGAGATTTCCTATGGCTCAGAACTTAAAAAAAATAAAAGCAAGTTAAAGTTCTCATTTGAGGATGATGATATACTTTAATGGGGTGCCGATGAAAGACATGACCAGTGCTGCTTATACACACCTTATTCACTTAGATTATTTTAAGTTGTGAAAAATTCCATTGATTAAATATTGAGATCTTTTAATAGTTAATGAGTAGAGTGAGAAATCACATTGTCTTTTCCTCACACATTCTATTCATAGCTTAAAGTTCACTCAAAGAACAAATCCATTTAGATACAATGAGTTCCTGCTCACCATCAAGATCTTTCCAAGGACCAGAAACTAAAGTTGGAGGTAATATTGGAATATGTCACAAATTGGGAAATGCCTTCAAGCTGTGAAGCAATGCATTCTTTTCCCTGCTCCTGGCATATCCCACTCTCCCCTTTTCGTGCTGATATCTAAGCTCATTCTTACTTGATCCACAAAAGGAAAGGTGTGTGAGACCTGGCTCCAGTGCTAGGCTTTGGACCAACACCAACCAAATACCCAGCTAATATCTTCCCAGAGGGCACGCCGTCTTCATCCAACAGACAGACAATAGAGACCAAAGATAATGGTCATGGGGATTGCACAAGAGATGCCTGTTTTCATTATTTTTAGCCTCTGGCACTACTCGGTGACTCCTTCAGTCAAACCTTTATAGACTTAACAAACCTTTAGAGACTTAAAAAGATTTATGGAATGAATTAATCTTTAAAATACAGATGAATAAAATATCACTAGCTTGATTATAGGCTACATAAAAATTATTTTATTGGGGGCTCATACAACTAATCACAATCCATACATCCATCCATTGTGTCAAGAACACTTGTATATTGTTGTCATCATCATTCTCAAAATGTTTGCTTTCTACTTGAGCCCTTGGTATCAGCTCCTAATTTTGCCACTCTCTCCCCACCCCCCCTCATGAACCCTTGATAATTTATAAATTATTATTATTATGTCATATCTTACACTCTTTGACATCTCCTTTCACCCACATATCTGTTGTGCATCCTCCAGGAAGGGGTTTATATGCAGATCCTTGTAACTGGTTCCTCCTTTGTACCCCACCTTCCCTTCTAGACACTAATTTTTTAACTTGGGAAAAGTACAAATTATTTGAAGAATAATTTAAATATCAAAAGAATGTTTGGTTGTTTATAGGAGTGGTGAATAAACTAAACAACAAACCTAAAGAATGACAAGAAATAGCAATCTTGTCTGTATTGAAGCCTTTAGTTCCTAGATAAGTCACTTTATTGGCCCATAGAGGGTATATTGCCAATGGGAAAAGTCTGAAAATGGAATTCCTATGATGGGAAGAGTACTGGTAATCTGACAGCAGTCCTTCTACTCCTCAAGCAACCAATAGAAGTTTCTTAAATTGAGAATATTACTTCATGATCTTTCTTGAAATGTGAACAATTTGTTATATAACTAGATATGAAACAAAATTTTCTCTAGACAAGAGCAGTGGTTCTAATTTTCAGACCACCAGCATGATCATCACAGAGTATTTTCTAGAAATTTATATTCTTTTTTTTCCACTCTAACCTCTGGTTCCAAATTCTGGCAGTGAAATACAATAATTTATGTTTATAACATAATGTGCTAGCTGATTCTTGTATGCCCTAAAATTAATGTGAACATGAATCATCTGAATATGTCAAGGCAATTGACTGTGTGGATCATAACAAACTGTGGATAGCCTTGAGAATAATGGAGATTCCCAAACTGTCAACGTTCTCACACACAACTTGTACATTGATCAAACAGATACTGCATCGTTTGAATCAGAAAATGCATGGCCTCCGGTTGTATTATTTCACAACACTTGTTCAATCTATATGATGAGTAAATCATAAAACTAGCTGGATTCTATGCAAAAGACTGCAGCACCAACATTGGAGGAAGGCTTATTAGCAACCCATGACATGCAAATGATACAGCTTTGCTTGCTGAAAGTAAGGGGCAATTGAGCCCTTGCTGTTGAAGAGCAAGGATTGGCGTCTTTAGTAAGGACTGCAACTCCATGTAAAAAGACCATCGCCTTCACAACTGGATCATTAAGTAATGCCACAATAAATGGAGACAGAGGTGAGATTGTCAAGGGTTGCGCCTTGCTTGGACCCACAATCCGTCTTCATGGAAGCAGCAGTCAAGAGATCAAGTGATAGCATGCGTTAAGTAGACCTTTTGCACAAGACCGCTTTAGAGTACTGAAAAAATTAAGTTGCTGCTCTGGCAACTAAGGTTCATCTGACTGAAGCCATGGTATTTCCAATTTCCTCACGTGCATGTGAAAGGCGAGCATTCAATAAGGAAGACTGATGAAGAACAGATGCATTTGAATTGTGGTGCTGGAGGAGACTATTGAAAGTATCATGGCTTGCTTATTTAGGACAAACAAATCTGTCTTAAAAGAGGTACTGGCAGAGTGCTCCGTTGAGTGTCAGACCTCCTATTCTGCTCTTATTTTTCAGAAGTTCTTTGCTTATCCTGGGCGTCTTAATTCTCTATATAAAATTAGTAATGAGTGTTCCATTTCTTTAAAGAATGAGTTTGAGATTGGGATCAGAATTGCATAGCATTTGTAGATTAATTTAGGTAGTATTGACATTTTCACAATATTAAGACCTCCTATCCATGAATACTGAATATTCTTTCATTTGTGTGGGTCTCTTTTGTTTTACTGCAATAATATTTAGTAATTTTCTTTTTACACGTGTTTTGTTTCTTTGGTTAGGTTTATTTCTGGGTATTTCATCTTTTCTGTGGCTATTGTCCATAGTATTGTTTTCTTGATATCTTTTTCAGAGTTGTCCCCATGATATATAAGATTCTGTGGGGAAAGGATATGAAAAGGCAATTCGTGATGGATGACACACTAATAGCTAACAAACACATGAGGGAATGCTCTTTATGCTAGCTATCTATGAGATGCAACAAAGAGTTAGTGCCTTACACCAACATTCAAGGAAAGAGAGAACACCAAATTCTGGAGAGGGTACAGTCATTAGAACACTTAATACACTGTTGGATTTGTAAACATGTCCAACCATTGTGAATATCATTACGGTTTTACCTAAAGCAGCTGGGAATAGAAATAGCTATGACCCAACTATCCCTGTGCTGAGTAAATGCCCCGAGGAATAAGAAACTTGAATAGAGGTATGCTCTCTGTAGCAGTCATGTGCTTACGTTAATTTTACGATTGAAATGTAGGGGTGAAGTCTAGCCTGTTAATCTGGAGATAGCCATTGAGTAGCCAATGAGGCCTCTATGTGGGCATGGCTTTCTCCTGAGACTTCTGGGAAATCTTGCGATATTTCCCTTGTGAAGATGAGATGTTATTTTCCCCAGTTGTTGGGAGTTAGTCTCAGAGACGATGAATCACGGACAAGACAAGATGGCAGCGTCTGAGAAGCTGGAGGAGCCGGCGGAGAGACCACATGGCTTTGCCCTGATGGAGCCAGACCTCTGAAGCTGCCGTGGCCACATGGAGACCTCTGCCAGAGATGAATTGCTTCTGCTGTTGATGGACCCTGAGCCCTGGAAGCGAGGAGCCATGTCGAGACCCCTGCCAGCACCGGAATTCTGCACCCACTCACCTGTGACTTCATGAGTCGGAGGGAGACTTTATAGATTGATTTTGGGCATATGGGTTAATATCAGACTTATGACTTTGAACTGGATTGGGCTGGGATGTTTTCTCAATGTTCCATTCCTTTTGTATATAAACCATTCACTTATATCCATATGTATGTCTATGAAATTTGTTCCTCTAGTCTACCCAGACTAACACACTCTCTCATATTCAGAACAGCACAGTTCACATGATCAAGAAGCTGGAAACATGGAAAAAGTGCATCAGTAGAAGAATGGATAAATACATTCTAGTCCATCTATACAATGGAATGCTATGAATTCCTATAAAAACTGATGAAATACTTCATGATATGAGTGGACTGGGAAACCATTATGCTGAGTGAACTTATCAATCACAAAGGACAAATATTGTATGGGGTCACTATTAAAGGATAAACACCAAGGCAGGAGCAGACTTTTGCTCTCAGGTCATATCTTCTAATCCTACCTCATGCAATGTGGTAGAGAGCCCACCTAGTGCACATAAACAATATGACCTCCTTTAGATGTGCATCTTAACAACCACTTCAATGGAGGAGACTTTGTCTCAACTTCATCGCAGCTGCCCTGCGTTCTCAAGATGAGTACAGAGAGAAGACCATTTACTCGCAGTCGTACAACCTTGTGTTAAGGTCATCACAAATTAACAGACACTCCTACCAAAGTGACAAGAAAATCTTTCTGTTACACTTATGTTGGTGGGCAAACTGTGTGAAGCAACTTCCCATTGGGGTAGAAATACTTAGCAATATTTTCATAGACTTTAAGGAGAGAATATGTCTGACACTATTTTCCTAATAGGATACCTTTGACTTAATATTTATGCAGCTCCTGGAGACCCAGGTCTTGTGTTGTAGACTACTGGGATTTTAGACTATCCTGCAGGCACATAACCTTCATTGAACACAGCAGATGTGTTTGATTTGGAAATCCCACTGACTGAGCTAGACTTTTTGCTCAAACTCACTTTGAGATCTAAGAAACGAACATATTGCCGTAATGACCTAGTTTGAGAAGAAGCAGATGGTTGCTATCCTGAGGTTATGGAACTGGCGACTGTTAGACTTGGGTTTGGATCGCTTGCTTTGAGTGTGTCCAATGAACAGTGGCTGGAGATTGCCATATATTTACTATTTTAATGTCCACCTTGCTTTCTTATGACATACATCAGTGTGGTAGGCATAGATATGCCTTTTTGAATGAATGTTATTGAAATTTGTGCCCTATCAACAATCCCCATTATTTTAGTAGTGTCCAATCACATAAGACTTTAATATGTGTAAGTCAACAACTCATGTCTTGTGGTCTGAAGTCAGCCTATATGTGCATAATTTACTTTTTTAACTGTGCTTAAGCCTATACTAATCAATGCATTAATAACACCATCAATAGAATTGCCTTATGCCCCAGGGATGCTTTATAATGCTCTGGATCATAAAGTGATAATAATGTCTCAAAAGTGAACCACAGACATATGTAAACCATAGATATATGAATAGATTTTGGTTTATCACTAAATTTTAGCCCCAATCTAAGAACAATTAAATTTTATGGCATGATCCTCCTTGATACTCGCCATCACGAAGAGATCACTAAAGGTATGGGTGCTATAATAACATATGCTGAAAACCAGGTGGTACCTGGTGATCAGAAAGTCTTAAAGGCTTGTCTTCAAACAAGTAGCTACCTACACAAGATATCAACCAAGTACACATGGAAAAAGTACAAAAGCTGTGTGACCCAGAAGTATAATAGTGACAGTAGAAGCCGCAAATATATTTGTATTAAAGCTCTGGTGAATTCCTTCTGACCATAGGTCAGATATGTGAAGAAGTTTAGTGTGAGAGAGCACTGTAAAGTCAATCATGGCAGATGGGGTTAGGTTAATATGTTATGCTTTATCATTTAATCTCCCTTGTGACTAATTTCAAAGTTGTTTTAGTTTTTTATATTGTATGATTTTTTTTCCATTTGAGGTTTTTTCTATATATTTTTTAGTCATTGTTGGTTTTTCTTTTCTATTTTGCTTGTTTGGGTATTTTTAATGGTTTTCTGTATAAAAAAATCCAGGATAAGTATAGCATGTGGACTAATAATTATCTATGGACATGGCAGTGTATGATGGGGGGAAGTGGGGAGCTAACAATAATGAATACAAGAAGAAATTATTTTGAAACTGAGTGTGGCAATGATTGTCAAACTCTTTTTAATGTGATTGAACAATTAAATTGTCTGATGTGTGGAGCATATGATAGTAAAACTTTATTAATTACAGTCTCAGAAATCCACAGGAGCAGTTATACTCTGTCCAAGAAAGTTGCAATGAGTTTGTATTTTTGATAGATCTTGTTAAAATGCAGATTCTGATTCGTTAAATCTGGGATAAGCCTTACAATTTGGAATTGTAATGTATTTCAGGAGATTCCATTGTTGTTAAGCTAGAGGTAGCTTTTGAAAAGCACAGATTCCTGGTTTATGAATATATTAAAAAGAAAACTTTTATATCACTGCATAAAAGCTGCTGAAAGTATGTAACCAAAAGACTTTTGGAAATCAGAAAGCTAGACATGAATAAAGCTATTATTCCTGCTGGCAGACCATGATAATTTGTGTAACTCTTCAGAAGGTTTTATTTTGTGTGGATGGGGTCCCGTATCTTCAACTAGCATGCTTAGAACAGGATTGCTTTTGTGGTTTATGTAGCAAGTCACCTTTAAGTCATGGTAAAGACGGTATATAAATGTCCCATCATGTCTTTATCTTACTGCATGCCACAAGAGTGGAATCTATGTCTCCAGTTAGCTTTTATTTTGTCTTGTTTGTGACAGAAATACTTTGTTACACATCATTTAAAAATTATAACTCAAAGCTTAATGCTAATTAAGTTGCCAAGTCATTACTTAGAGGACAGAGAGAGCCTGGCCAGATGGCTCAGGATGCCTCTTGCACATTTTTGAATCTTTCTTTCTTGGCCCAGATTAACGTGGTTGTTCTCCCACCCCACCTCACCCCCCGCCCCCTACTCCCCTCTGGCTATTAGGAGACTGATCTTGAAAGCTTTTTGAGAATTCAGTCCAACTTCCAGCAGCTGCCACAAGTAACACTAAATTGGGCTATTTTTGCTTGGCGATGGCATAATGGGAATGGGAGAATTTGATTGGCTTGGTGAATTTTCTTGGTTGGAGTTCTTTTAAAGCATATTCACTCTCAATATTCTCAGGTGTACCTTTATAAGTAGCAAATCACTTCCCTGGTGTGTCAGTCTGGGCAGACTAGAGGACCAAATTTCAAAGACACGCATATGGATATATGGAAAGGGTTTATATACAAAAGGAATATGACACTGAGAAGACATCCCAATCCAGTCCAGTACAAAGTCGTAAGTCCGATATTAACCCATATGCCCGAAATCAGTCTACAAAGTCTCCTTCTGACTCACGAAGTCACAGGTCAGTGGGTGCAGAATTCTGGCACTGGCAGGAGTCTCCCCATGGCTCCTTGCTTCCAAGGCTCAGTGTCCATCAACAGCATGCTGCTCCAGCTTCAGAGGTCTGGGTCCATCAAGGCAAAGCCATGTGGTCCCTCTGCTGGCTCCTCCGGCTCCTCAGACGCTGCCACCTTGTCTTTTCCGTGACTACTTGCCTCTGAGACTAACTCCCAACAACTGGGGAAGATAGCTTCCCCATCTTCACAAGGGAAATAACGTGAGACTTCCCAGAAGCCTCAGGAGAAAGCCATGCCCACATCGAGGCCTCATTGGCTACTCAATGGCTGTCTCCAGATTAACAGGCTAGACTCCACCCCTACATTTCAATCATAAAATTAACATAAGCACATGACTGCCACACCTGGGATGTGAGTGAAGGGACACATTGGAGAGTGTACAATATGAAATTATTTGTAAATTATTAAAGGTTCATGGGCCTGGGGAGGGAAATATGGGGAGGTGGAGCTGGGGTCCTGAGTGGAAGGAGGATGTTTTGAGAGTGATGATGGCAACACGTGTGCAAACGAGGTCTGCATACAATTGATGTATGTATGGATCGTGAGGGGAGGTGTGTGAGTGCCCAATAAAATGATTCACTTTTTAAAAAGGGGCGGAGGGGAGAGAGGAGCTTTTTTTTTGTTTTCTTGTTTTAAAGAGGAACTTATACTAAGGGTTTAAGTGGAAAATGTTTGGAAATGAATGTGGCAACATGTGTGCAAATGTGCTTGATACAGATGATGTATTGAATGTTATAAGAGCTGTAAGAGCCCCCAATAAAAGTATTTAAATTAAAAAAATAAAAAGCAAGTAACAGATTACTGTATTTTGTGGAGTTTTGACATTATTTATTTTTTGAGTTTTACTTTTAAAGAGAGTGAAGATTAATTCACCATATTCTAAATTTAAAGTCATTTAAGAAGACCCAAACCCGACACATGGAAATATTGCCCAAAATGTGTGTTATTAGGGCCTGTCAAGCAGTTTCTACTCAATGACCTTTTGTCTAAGAGAAGGAAACACTGCTCAGTCCTGTGTTGTCCTCCTTATTGCAGTCACTGTGTCTATCCATTTCACTGAGGGTCTTCCTTTTACTGCTTACTAAGTATGTTTACTATCATTTCCAGGGATGAAACCTTGACATTCTTGCTTCTGCGGAACATTCTGGTTATACATCTTACAAGATAGATTTGTTTGTTTAATTGGCAGACCATGGTATATTCAATATTATTTGACAAAGTATAAGTTCTTCAATCTTCCTTATGCATTGTCCCGTTTCCACATGCATATGATGTTATTAAAATACCAAGTCAAGTGCACATCAGCCTTTAAAGTCACATCTGTGTTCCATAGAACTTTAAGAACGTCTTGTATACCTTACTTTGATTTCCTGACTGCTGTATCTCGGAGTATTGATTGTGGATCCAACTAAAATGAAATCCTTGACAACTTCAGTCTTCTCTCCCAACTTATCAAGATATCTATTGGTCTAGTTGTGAGGATTCTATATTTCTTATATAGTGTTGCTATCCATATTCAAGCAATCCCAATGTAGTGAACTGACAGATGATTTTTGGCCAATAATCTTTTTTTTTTTTTTTGCCCATAATCTTGGTCAAAATCAAAATATATGAAAAAAATCTCTCATTACAATAAAAGAAAAAAGATTTATTTAAAAAGCAACTGCTATCATAATGCACTCAATAACCCAAAGATAGAATAAATACCAACAAAGAAACAATATTCTTCATAGTTACTCATATCCTTGAATAAGAAATAAAACTATATCAGTAATGACTAAGATGGTGGTCCTCAACCTTCCTAATGTCATCATCTTTTAATACAGTTCCTCATGTTGTGGTGACCCCAATCCATAAAATTATATTTGTTGCTACTTCATAACTGTAATTTTGCTACTGTTATGAACCATAATGTAAATATCTGGTATGCAAGATGCATTTTCATTGTTAGAAATTGAACACAATTATAGTGATTAATCACAAAAACTATGTAATTATATCTTATGAAATATTTGTTTCTAATTACAAATAAATGAAATTTTGTCTTGAAGCATAGTGTAGCATGGGTGGACGTATCTGCATGTGGGCAGACCCGCCTGGAGACAGATAGAGGATTGGTGTCTCAGTTCTTTGGTCTTAAGCAACTTCTGTGAAAGGGTTGCTCCACCCTCACAGGGGTTGCAACCTACAGGTTGAGAACCGTTAGACTAACAGGTCTCCCCACGAAGCTCTTTGTTGTCAATAAATAAAACACTGAGATTTTTTTTTTCAGAATAGAGAAATAATGACAATGTGCTGTCTCAAGATTAGTTTTCAACAAATATCCGAATTAATATTTAAAATAAACAGTCTCCATGGCCAATTACACATAGTTAAAAGACAAGTGAAAAATAGAATACTAACTATGAACACGATGAAAATTAGCCATTAGAAATTAGAAATTAGTGAGCATCTGCACTAAGTCCTACATACATGATTTCTCAATAATCTATTAAACATCTCAGAAAAATTTTCAGATTTGGAGCATTGTTTATTTACTTATTAAAATATTTCCCAGGAAAATGGTTCCCTTAATGTGAAAGAATATGTTTTCTATAAATATTTTTCTTGAATATAAAATCTAAATATGGGCTGAGCCCTGGTGGCGTAGTGGTTGTGTGCGGAGCTGCGGTCCACAGGGCTGATGGTTCAAATCCAGCAGCAGCTCTCCAGGAGCAAGGCTGGGCTTCCTACTCCCACCAGGGCAGTGATGCCACACACACAAAAATTGTTAAAACAAAAAAAAAATCTAAATATGTTTATTGTAGGAAGGTTAGAAGAGATGGGACTGTTCAAAATTTAACAACAACCCACTTTGTCCTGATTCCATCTTTATTTTAGCATATGAGTGTTTTCCTTTTTATCTTTTATTATCTCCTTAGATGATATAATTTATTAGCCTTATCTAAAAATTATTGTATATTTAAGTGAATTTTCTAGACCAATTTACCTATCCATTATTATCAGATATCTTGATTCAAAATTTTGGCCTCATTATAAAAAGAAAAATAGCACTGTGTTACAATTAGTATTTATTATCTCTGATGAAGGTGTATTTTAATCAAAATATTTTTAGAGATCTGGAGTGATTTGACTGTACTCACAAGTACCTAGTACAATATCTAACACTAGATAGCCACATTAGGAGCCTTGGTGACACAGTGGGCTATGGGAGGGCCTGCTTACTGCAAGCTTAGCAGTTTGAAGCTACTAGCTGCTCCTTAGGAGAAAAATGAGGCTTTGATGAGTCCAAATCGACTCAGTGGCAGTGAAAGCAGTAGGCACTTAACTCTTTTATTGAACACATTGCCTTGTGAATAAGTCTATTTATTTAGTTGAAAAGATTTACTAATTTTCGGAGAAAAATTATCACTTGAATGAGACTCACCACCTTTATGTGTGAGGTGAAAGTAGGGACTGAGCTTGGGGAGGAGTAGATGAAGTCTAAACTAATATTTGAACATTGAATAAAATTCAGGCAAATAAAAGGGACCGTACCAGACAAAGTCGGAACGTTTGTTTGCTCTAGCAAGACCAAATGTGATATACTAAAGTTAACAAGGTGTATAGTCTCTAGCTGAAGAATATGGTTTGAGGCAGGTAAGAGCAGAGAGAATTTAGGTAGCAAAGATAAACAGAAACCCTATTGTAACCTAATTTACTTACTTTAGTTAGTCTAACTCATGGCAGATTTTCACTCACTATTGTTAGTTTAACTTAAGCCACGTTTTCCCTGATGCCTCATCTCAGTCCCTTTGGAATTTTTTAACTTTCTGCATTACTCAGAGGCATACATAGTAGTTACTGATAACTCTGATTATCAGTAGTTCAGATAACTCTGATATTCATTTATTTGCCTTGCCTTGCTGATAGAGGCAAAAAAGAATATTCCAGTTCTCTAGTCGGTGAACAGA
The DNA here is from genome assembly GCA_004026705.1 of Nesogale talazaci. Classification (NCBI taxonomy): domain Eukaryota; kingdom Metazoa; phylum Chordata; class Mammalia; order Afrosoricida; family Tenrecidae; genus Nesogale; species Nesogale talazaci. The sequence continues at coordinate 70,207 of PVJH01003925.1, forward strand.
GACATCTTGAAACTGCCCTACCTTATTATTCTGTTTGTTCCTGGTCAACAGTTGCTCTCATGACCATCCTGAAACTTGAATTATGAGACATCTGTACACAACTTCCAGGAAATCCAGAATAAAAAGTATGCTGTCCATATACTTGTATACTGAACCCAGGCCAGACTCCATTAAGACAGCCTGTCTTGCTACCATTTTCTTCCTGGTGTCACCTACTAGTAAAAACATTTTCACTTTTATTTGGAGGCAATGAATTGCCTCTGCTATTCAGAGCACACTATTGTAAGTATTAAGTATTAAGTCACAATGATTTCCTTTACACTAATGAATTTCAACTTTATCTTGAAAATAAGTGGATAAATGTGCATTAAGAGCCACAATTGTGGTTAGGGTTAGAGTTAGGGTTAGGGTTAGGAAAAGAAAAAAAGAAAAGAAATTAAAAAAAAGAACCACAATTGTGTGTGCTCCAAATACAGAAATCCTACTGTTAGAACTATAAAGAAAGAGAAGCACAAATAGGTAATAAAAATAATCTTTGCATCATTACCAGTAGAGTGAAAAATGTATACAACTTAAACATCCAATTATGTGAAATTAGTAAAATAAAATGAATTCTTAATTCTATAAAGTATTAATTGCTATAGAAATATTTTGGAAAATAGATATTGGAAACCATTTTATAGGGTCTTGAGAGATCACATTATATATAAAATATGATCCTAGATTTTTAAAATTAGATTATGTTGAATGGTTAACAATTTAATGCCCCATTCAGAAATATAAAAATAAACATTTGTTTCATTTCTTGTAATTTTCTTATTGTCCCTGAGGGTTCAGCTCAAAGCATATTGGTGTCTTATTGGCCAACTGCACCTAAGTTATTTTTCCTAGTTGGAATGAGACTCCTTTATTTCAAAATTTTTGCTCAGCCATATTTGAGCAAATGTTCAACATTCTGCATTTCTTGCCCTCTTCTCCTTTCTGGGATGGTCTCTAGGTGCGTTGAGTAGACATGGTGACCTCTGGGAAGCTAGAGAGGGAAGTCTTAAGAAGGTCTTTGAAACTCCATCGGTGATCCTTTAAAACCCCCTCACACTTTCATCCTTTTCATCACAAACATCCCATTTGTCTTTGGTCTTGGACTCTTTCTCAAGAAAATGTTCATGCTGATGGCTTCATGTTTGGGCAGGTGCTATCCTTTATGCACTCTTTCCTAACCTCTGCCTCAAAGTCCTGGCCCTTAGAACAATCTGCTTCCTGATCTCAGGCCTCTTTTAAGGCACTGGTTTCCTCCCTTGTGTGGGGGTATTTAAAAAAATTGGATTTATTTCCAGCACATATCAACCAGGAGAAATTTTTCCATAAGTAAGGCACTGACCTTAATTCTCTTTCTTTTTTTAAAATTTAATCATTTTATTGGGGGCCCGTACATCGCTTTTCATCATACATAGTTCAATATAATTCTCTTTCTTGTTTGAGACTTGTGTATGAGCATTGGTAGTGTATTCTTCCATTGACATCTAGAGTCTAATCTATTGCTTTCTTTCTCTTCCTGTATTTTGCCTCCCAGAAATGATTTTTTTCTTCCATTTTGTCTTCTGGTTTTCTCTAAGAGTAATTTGAACTATTTTTTTTTTTTTGCGTCATTGCGTCTGGTGATCGTGGGAACTACCCAGTGCTGCTCCTGAGAGCCACTGCTGGATTTGAACCTCCAAGCCTGTGGGCCGCAGTCCTGCACTCAACTACTTATGCCACTGGGGCTCAGCTGATTAATTTGGACTATTTTGATGCTTATTAATTTTCTGCATTTGTCAAGGAATTGTAAGGAATGGTTTTATACAAGTCAAAAATCTGAATTCATTGCAGTTCTATGACATGGATTCTATCATCATCTCCACTTTAATTTAAACCGAAGCCCCAGAAAGTTATGTGAAATAAGTCTACTTTCACACTGTGTACACTCATGGAGTTATGATTTGAACCTATACTGTGATGTCTCATATTTGAAAAAAATGTCAGTTTAAAACACTTCATTCATAAAGAAATAAGCGAAACAAAAAATTTAACCTGTTGAAGATTATTTTCATTTATCAATCCAAACAGGATAAATCCAAAGAACTCTATACTAAAGATACCATACTTAGACAAAAGACAAATACAAAAACTTTGAATGAGAAAAGTGACAACTGTACCTTAGGGGAAAAACAGTTTAAATGACAGTAGATTTCTCATCAAATACCATCATGTCTAGCTGGATCCAAACTCACAGCTATTAAGTCAATTTTGTCTTATAGCAACCAGAGAGGACAGGGTAGAATTGTCCTTTTGGATTCCCAGGGTTGTAAATCTTTGTAGGAAGACTGCTTAATTTTTCTTCTATGGAGGGACGATGGATATTAACTGCTGACTTTATAGTTAATCATTCAATGCATAATTGGAATTGGTATAATATTTTTCTTGTCTTGAGAGAAAAGAACTAGAAACCAAGAATTCTACCTCATGAGCAAGTCTTTCAGAAATGAAGAGGAAATAAACAAATCTGGTACCATAAGACCCTACTCTTTCAAACAGAATATGATCAAAGAAGGAATCTTGGAATATCAAATAGGAAGAAATAACACAGTAAGCAAAAATAAGGTAAACGTTTTAGGTTTTCCTTCTGCTCTTGAATTTTCTAATTTATGTTTTACAGAGGAAGCAATGTTATGACAATGATAGTTTTCTAAATGTATGTGGAACAATATTTTAAGTGGTTATATTGTAAATGGGAGCCAGTGATGTTCAGGACCACTCTCAAATTCAATGATTTGGTAGAAGGACCCCTACACTCTTAAGAACTGTTATATTAACAGTTAAGATGCAGATTAAAATCAGCAATGGTAAAAGTCTTAAGGGGAAAATGTCTGGAGAAAGCAGACACAAGCTTTCTGGTACAAGGTATCTTCTCCCAGTGGAGTAGCATGGGCCTGCCTCCTTCCTCAGCAATGTCTGAACACTGTTAAGTATTGCCAACCCGAGAAAATCACCCAAGTCTCAATGCTCAGGGTTTATATGGGGACCAGTCATGTAGATAGGTATCTAGCATGTGTGACCTTTGCAACTCAGACTCCAGCCCTGGGCAAAACCTGGCAATCATCACAAGTCTCATTATTAGCACGAATGGATCAATGTGATCAAACTCTCTGATCAAACTGCTCCATGATCTCAGGCACACAAGATCACTTCTCTCTTTTTTTTAAAGAAAGTTTTATAGGCACTTAATCCATATACCATGCAATTTACTAGTCCAATCACATCAATGAGTTATACGCTCATTACTACAATCAATTTAAAAATATTTTTCATTGTCTTGTACTCAATCTTATTAGCTCTCCATCAAAATCATGCTTAACAGGTGGACTATTCCCAGACCTCCAAAGATCATTTCCCAGAAACCTGATTCATTCTAAAACAGGCCTTTCTTGGGCAAGGTTTGGGAAATCCAAGTCACTGAATTAACTCACACCTGAACCATCAGAGAGGGTGGGAAGACATAAAGGACAGTGGGAGGTCTGTACATTAATGATTAACCTGATGATACTAATAGGCTATTATAAGCTATATTTTAATAAAATGAATAAAATATAGTGCCTAAAGCAACCAGTAAAAACACCAAACAAAAAGATAACACAGTATGCTCTTAGGTGCTGTGCTAGTAATATTATCTGGTGTCACTTTGGGACTTAAGAGGATTAAGAGTGAAGGGGTGGAGTCTCGTCTGTCAATCGGATCATAGCCAAGGAAGCCTCTGTGTGGGCATGGCCTTTTCCTGAGAATTCTGGTGACTTCTGTATTTCTCCTTCTTGGAGACAGGAGACATCTCTCTCTCTCTCTCTCTCTCTCTCTCTCTCTCCATGTTCTGGGATACACGTTAACTGACAAGACACATGGAACTATTCTGTGGCCTTGAGCTGGAGAAGCCACATCCTGATGCATTCAGCCTTCTGAAGCTGGAGAAGCCATGTAGAGACCCCTGCCCGTGCTTAGATGCTGACAACACCACTGGATCCAAAGACTTTCTACCCACTGGCCTGTGATCATCCTGTATTGGCATCATTGCATGAGTTTTGTGAGTCTGAAGAGGAATTTACAGATTGTTATTATATATATATGGGCTACTATCAGCCGTATAGGCTTGGACTGGACTGCGTTAGAATGCTTCTTAGTGTACAATTATCCTTTATCTAAAATTCTCTCATCTGTCCATTTGAGTTTCCATGGATTTGCTTCTCTATTCTGCCTAGACTAACACAGGTGCCATTGAGCCAGTTCCAACCCACAGCAACCTTATTCACAAGAGAATGAAACAATGCCCATTCTTGTGTCATTTTCACACTGCAGCTAAATCAAAATGGAATGGTAAAGCTTTTCAGCTAGTTCATAGGAAGGAAAAAAGGGGGAAAAAACAAAGAATAAACAAAAGAAAAAATCTGCAAGAAGGATTGAACACATCAACCCAAAGTCAATTCTTAAAGGACAAGGGAGTCAAATGTGCCTCCACTTTTCAGCCTTCTTGCTGATTCTGACACCAACCATCTTGCCTACAGCACGATCTACTTTGTTTTTGTTTTTGTTTTTTTGGGGGGGCATCACTGCTCTCCGGTGGTGGGAGTAGGAGGCCCAGCCTTTGCTCCTGTGAGTGGGAATTGAACCTCCGTCCCAGTGGGCCGCAGTCCTGCGCACAACCACTATGCCACCGGGGCTCAGCCCACGATCTACTTCTTATGTGGGTTCAATAATTTATTGAAATAACCACACATTATTCACAGACCATAGCCATGATTATGGACTTCACTAAGCAATGGTAACATTTTACAGTTCAGGATCAGATATGCTCAATATATAGTACTTTGGTCAGGACAGCCTCTTGACAACCATGCCTGCAGATAGTGTTCTCTCTGGTCTCTGGTCTGTGAGCCACAGCCTTTAGTCTCTGTCCTGCTTAGACAAGATTATAAAGCTTTTTTGTGCTGTCAATAAATGTCTGATGGTCCACCACTCCACCTGAAGATTTACTGTGAAGGAGATGAGCTCTAGCTCTAAGAACCAACAAATGTAGCTCCCCATTTAAGTGCTAGAAGCACTCAACTCTGAAAGCAAGCTTCCTGCCCCCAAACACTCAGCCTTACTCACGCCATAGACCGGGAAGCCCACTGTTCTCTCTCATGCTCCGGAAATTGTTTCTGCTGCCAATCCTTTGTCGTTTCTTTGGTGTCCCCACTTTCTGTTTCTTGATAGAGGTAATTCAATACACAGACATCTCAAGGTCCAAGGGACACACTTTATGCCTGGTTCTTTTTTCTTCATAGTAGTGAGGTTCTACCTTTCCTGTTCTTGAGATGGCTCATTTTATACACAGCAGGATGGCAACATTTACCGTTCCCTGTATTAGAGTTCAAAGTTTTTTATAATCACAGTTAACCTATTAACACCCACTCACGCACTGAAATCATATAATCTATCAGCATCTTCTACTTTCTCTTACTTATACCCATCAGGAAAAAAAATTCTTGGGAGCTAGGTAATTGGAACTAGGTATCATTGAGTCAGTTCCCAATCAGATTGACTCTATGTGCAATATAATGAAGTACTGTGGAGTCCTGTACCTATCTCACAATTGTTGCTATATTTGACCCTATATTTTGGCAGCCACAGTGTCAATCTCTTCAAGGATTTTCCTATTTTTAACTATCTATTTTACCAAGCATGGTATTGTTTTCTAGAGACTGGGTTTTTCCCCAATAACATGTCCAAAGTATGTGAGATGAAGTCTAGCTATCCTTTCTTCTTTTGAGAAAGATTTATTTGTACCACTGGAAGTCCACAATATTTTCAACATTTTTCACTAATACCATAAATCACAAGGCACTTAAAAAATTCACTGCACTGCAATGTCAATTTTAAGTCAAATCAATATCATTTGTACAATTTATTATTGCCATTTAACATAGAGATTGACAATTTGGATTAGAAGCCATTACTCAAATTTTGCTGTCTATAAAAAACTCACTTCAAATATAATGTCATAAACTTATTTAAAATAGAATATTGTAATATGTGCCACGAAAGCATCAATCAAAGGAAAGCAATAGGTGTTATATGAATTTCATATAAAGTTGACCAGAAAAAATAAAACAGAGAGAAAGCTAGTATATATTAGTGAATGTCTAATCTTTTAAGAAGGCATAATAATCCTTCATGTATATGCACCCAACACAGAGCTGAAAAAAACATATAAAGTAAAAACAAGTAGAACAGAAAGGAAGAATAGAAAATATATAATTACATTTGAAGACTTGGAGAAATCACTTCATTAGTTGAGAGACCATGACAGAAAGTCAGCAAGAATCTAAAAGAACTCAGCAACACTATTAACAAACAAAATTTATTTGACTTTTGCAGAATATTCCACCCCCAAAAAGCAAAACTTATATTATATTCAAGTGTTCCTACACATCCACATTCTGGGCTATAAGACAAACCTCAGCACACTTGGGGTTTGAGATCATACGTCGTGTTCTCTCTCTATAATGGAAATCAAACTGGAAATCAATAACAACACCTGAAAATAAACCACACACTTACAAATGATTGATAGCTTGAGAAAGAAGTTTCAAGTGTGATAAAATGCATTTAACCAAAAGAAAACGAAATAAAAAATATTCAATGTAGTGGGAAAGTGCACAGCACAGAGAAAGAAATTTATAGCATTAAACATATAAATTATAAAGAGACAAGTTTTAAATTAAGAATCTAATCTTTCATCTCAAGACCTAGGAAAAAGGTGAATGGTATAAACTCCAAAATAACCAGGAGGAAATAAATGATACAGATAAATAAATAACAAAGATAAACAGAAATTAATATTGAAAACAGAAAAAACAAAGAAAATAAATATAATGAAGAGCTGGGTATTTGGTGGGGGGGCGGGGAGGGAGTGGGAGGGAACCATAAAATAAAGAAACATGCAGCAATACTAACCAAGAGTAAAAGCAGTGACACAAATCACTAATACCAAGGGTGAAACAAGGGATACTACAAAATCTAAGACAACAAAAGAAAATAAAGGACACTATAACGAATAATGCACATGCACATTTGGCAATCTAGAGAAAATGAATCAATTCTTCAGAAAATGCAAGCAATAATAAGTGTGAAATGGATAATGTGAATAGACTTACTTAAGGAAATTAAACTCAAAATTACTTAAGGAAGTTAAACTCAAAATTTAAAGACTCTCCAAAGAGAATTTTCCAGGTCCATTAGAGAAGGCTACTAAATGTTTAAAGAATAATTAACATCAATGTAACACAAGGGCTTCCAGGAAGCAGAGGAGTAGGGATCACATCCCAATTATCCATGAAACTACTGTTACCCGGACATTAAAGCAGATAAAGACTGTATGAAAAACAAAACTCCCGGTCAATGTTTCTGATGAAGATAGACACAAAAGTCTTTTGAAAAACAAAAATAAATAAAATTAAGTAATATTTTAGAATAATTATAGCCAAGTGAGATTTATGAAAAAAGCAAGGCTGACTCAACTTCCAAAAATCAACTAATAAAATCTACCATATTAGCAAGCTAAAAATATTCTTTGAATTCCAACAATTAAAAACAACAGCAAAACCCCCAAACGAATGCATTGCCATTGAGTCAATGCTGACGCACAGTAGGGCAGGGTAGAAGTGGCCCTGTGAGTTTTCAACGCAGAGACCCTGTACATTAGTAGAATGCTCAGTCTTTCTCCTGAGGAGCAGCAGGTAGTTTTGCAGTCAGCAACCATAGTGTAACAAGAAACCACCAGATCTTCTGTCGTCATTGATAAAGAAGCTTTTTTGACAAATTGAACATCCATTTGTGGTAAAAATCCTTACAAAAATAGGAATAAAGAAGGAATATCTCACTTAATAGAGATCATTTAGAAAACAACTGTAAGTTGTTATTGCACTTAATGATAAGTATTTAATGTATTGCCTTAAAATCAAACTAAAAGGAAGGATGTAATTTTAAACCTGGAAAATCAATTTGGTGCAATTAAGTAACAAAAGGGCATTTGTTGTTGTTGTGAGGTGCGTAGAGTCAGTTCTGACTCCCAGTGACCCTATGTACAACGGAAGGAAACACCACCAAGTCCTCACAAGTGTTCTTATGCTTGAGCCCGCCCCCCACCCCTCCCCACCCCACCTCAATGCAGCCACTGAGTCAGTCCATGTTGTTGAAGGTCTTTTATTTTTCACTGTCCCTTTACTTCACCAAGCATGATATCCTTTGAGAGAAACTGGCAATTCTTGACAACATGTCCAAAGTATGTGAGATGAAGTCTCTTTACCCTCACTTCTAAGGAGCATCCTTGTAGTACTTCTTCCAAGACAGAATTGTTTGTTCTTTAGGCAATCAATGGTATGTTGAATATTCTTCACCATAATTCAGCACCATAGTTGAAACATACTTATTTTTATATTGTCCTCCTTGTTCAATGTCCAACATTCACATGTGTATGTGACCATTGAAAACACCACAGCTTGTTTCAGGTATACCTTAGTCTTTAAAGTAATATCCTTGCTTTTCAACACTTTAAAGTGGTCGTGTGCAGCAGTTATACCCAATACAATGCGTTGTTTGATTTCTTTACTGCTACTTTCATTGATTGTAGTTCCACTCAAGATGAAATCTTTGACAACTTCATAATTTTTCTGCATTTATCATGATGCTACCCACTGGTCCAGTTCTGGAGGATTTTGGTTTTCTTTGCACAGAGCTGTATTCCACACTGAAAGCTGAAGTCTTTGATCTTTATCAGTAACTTTTTCAAGGTGTGTCATCGGCATATTGCAGGTTGTTAATAAGCCTTCCCCCTGTGCTGATGCCACATTCTTCTCCATGTAATCCAGCTTCTCTGAGGATTTGCTCAACACTGATTGAATAAGTATGGTGAGAGGACACCACCCTGATACACACCTTTCCTGATTTTAAATTATGCAGTATGCCCTAGAGATACAGACATAAAAATTGAAAAAGGAAAACAAAGTCGCCTAGTTAGAGGAGAAATTACTGTCTAAATAGTTTAGGCTAAAAAAAAGAAAAGACAAGAAAACATCTCCTACAACTATGATATGTCTTTAAAAAAGTCATGGGATACAAGATATAAATATCTCAATGCTATTTTGTATTGATATATGCTTTCAGTCAGACATGTCACAGCTATTAAAAGTACAAAACAAAACAAATTAAAACAAACCTCTTCACATCCCCACTGAGATGGCTACAATCAAATAGACTAATAACAAGCAGTGTTGGCAAGAATATGGAGAAACTGGAAACATGTATACACATAGTACTGATGGGGATGCAAGCTCGTGAAAGCACTTTGTACCTCCTTCACTCACTCACCGTCATTTAGATGCTGTAGGACAGGATAAAATGACCCCTGTGGGTTTCTGAGATTCTCTGTCCAGGACAAAAAACACTTTATAAAATGGCCTAAAATCCTTCAAAAAGTTTAACAGAGAGTTACAATCTGATCCCACCTTTCTGCTCATAGGTATATCCCCAAAGTAAAAGAAAAATGTGAATATTTCCACAGAAAATAAATAAATAAAATATATGTTCACACAATGCAATACTATTTTCCATGGTATTGAATGAAATCACTGATAATTCTACAAGGACTTGAGGATATTACGGTAAATGAAAAAAACAGTCACAAAAAACCTCACTGCATGATTCCTATATATGAAAAAGGCATCTTAGACAATTCTATAAAGTAGTTTGGTGGTTGACTAGGATTGGGGAAATGTATTGTAAGATGGAGAGGACTGGCTCATGGGTACCTGGTTTATTGGGCGGATGCCCACAATGTTTTACAATTGATTGTGGGGATAGTTGTTCACTGCTGTTGAGTACATTCTAAATCAATGTGAGCCTATAGCACAGAATAGAACTGCCTGATGGGTTTCAGGGCCTATAAATCCTTATAACAAACAGAACGCCTCATCTTGTAGCCACAGAAGAGCTTGTGGGATCGAATCACCAACATTGTGGTTAGCAGCCAGATGCTTAATCTACAATCCTCCCAGGGCTTGTTAGCTGCACAATATTTGTTAATCTACAGAAATGTACTGAATTGAAAATTTTAAATAGTTTGTGGATTATTATAGTAAGTGGATTCTAGCTCACTAAGGTTTTTTCAAAATATAGAAATACATGAATATGATATTTATATACAGTAAAATACACATACATGTTGAATATTAGCAAAGATATACAGGATTTGTAAACTGAAAACAGCACAATGTTGATGACAGAAATCAAAGCTGTAATGGAGAGGTGTAAATTGAGAGACTTAGTATATGAAAGATGACACTTCACCTGTGAGTTATATTAAAATTCTAACAAGTATTTTAGTCATATAGATGATCATGATAAACTTTATTTAACAAAATTAAAATAAACAAACCAAAAAACAAAACTCGTTGCCATCAACTCAATGCCAAATCATATCGACCCTATCGGATAAGGTAGAACTCTTCCTTTAAGGTTCCAAAGCTATTTAGAAACAGAAACCCTGTCTTTCTCCCAGAGAGGGGCTGGTGGATTTGAACTTATGATCTTGCAGTTAGAGGCCCAATGCATGATCACTACGCCACCAGAGCTCCATAATTTATAAGGAAAGGTAAAATAACATTTGCACAATCTTCACAAAGTTTCTAGAGGATCAAAACACACGGAAGTTGGGGTGGGGGAAGAAACTTATTTCAAGGAAGTTTCTCACATAGTTTTGAAGGTTGGCAAACCCAGACGCATAAGTCAGGTAGTGAGCAGGACATTTTGCTGGCTCATGTGATTGTAGGGGGTTGGTGAATCCAATATCTGCAAGCAGGCGGGCAGACCAAAAACTTCTGCAGATTTATGTTCCAAGAATTGAGAGACAACAAGAAGAGTATTGGCTCAAGACCAACAGAGAGCTTTGTCAGAACATTTATATAATGGAGGTAGCCCATACCCCTAAGGAAACTACTCTTTCAACTATTATCTGCGTAGACTAGAGAAACAAATTCATAGATACTCATATATGTATAAAATAGGGTTTTATATACAAGAACAACTGAATATTAAGAAAATATCCCAGCTCAGTCCAGACCAAGTCTATAAATCCAATATTAGCCTGTAAGTCTGAGACGGATCTATAAAGTCCTCTTTAGACTCACAAAACACATGCAATGATGCTGAATGCAGGAAGATTGCAGGCCAGTGAGTGGTATGTCTTGTGGCTCCAGTGGTATTGTAAGCATTTCAGAGCTGGCAGGGGTCTCCAAGTGGCTCCTTCAGATCCAGGGTGCTAGCATAGGGCCATGTGTCTTGTTAGCAAGCATACCTTGCAGGGAGTGAGCCTGTGTTCCACCTCCAGCAAGCTATTTATTTTCTGAGGATGCTAAGTAAATTCCTCAAGCTGCAATCTGATCGATAGCCTAAACTCCACCCCTTCACTCTTAAGTTTCAAATTGACAACAGATTATGTAACTACAATAGCTACATCAGGTCACATCATGTAAAGTTGTTACATGATATTATATACCAGTCCAGTGTTTGCCAAACCACTGAGAATCATAATCGTAATACTAAACATCACATTGATTTTAAATTCAGCTATTTTATTATTATATTTATAAGTGTTGGTTGTTTGGGCTCAGTTTCGTCAGATGTACAGTGGGCATTTACAGCATATATTATTTTTACTTTCAGAAAAATTTTATTGGTTTATAGTTTTTGTATGGAGTGTTCCTTTTCAAAGATTTTCATAAGAATTTAAATAGAGTATTCTATTTTTACTTTATGCCCCAGGGGGATGATTGTTAATGTTCTTTAATATAAAATGGCAATGGTATTTCTAAAGTGAAGCAAAGACCTATATAAACTATACATAGATGAATGAATTTGGGGTTCACACTGAATTCTATTACCAATACACGAATAATTAGTTCTTGTGACATGGCCGTGCTTCATTCTCAGCCTCATGAAGAGATCAATGAAGAATCTATCTGGTACCCAACTGTCAGAAAGAATGACATCTGGAATTTTGAAGGCTTTTCTTCAAACGAACAGCCATCAAAGTGAGGCATAAACTAAGTCCACATGGAAGTAGCATATAGCATTTGTAATCCAAGGATGGTAAATAATATAATCCAAAAATGAAGGAGGGAACAGTATCAGAGCTTAAATTGTGAACAAGTGTTATGAAGAAGGCTATGGATGACAGTGGAAACCCCAAATATATTTGCAGGTTCACACATGGATTCAGCCTTCATTGAAGTCCCTGTGACCATAGTTAGGGGATATGAATAGCTTTGTTATTAAACAGAGAGCATTGCAAAGTTGATTAAAGAAGATGTACTTAGGTTACAATGTAATATCTAATCCTTTGGTCTCCTTCTTGACCCACCGTTATTTCAGTTTTTGAAAATGAAGGGGAATTACACAAGGATGAAGTCTTCTGTGAATCCCCTCTGACCACAGATCAGGGATGTGACTACTCTTGCTATTATGCAGAATGTGTTGGAAAGTGAGTTATTGCAGATGCAGATAAGTTAAAATTTAACACCTTACACTTGGGACCTACTGACTGAGCTAGCCGGGCAAGTACAATTTGACCCATTCTAAATTGATTTTAGCTTCCAGTATTTTATGCTTTCTTTTCAATTGAGGTTTTTCCTCTGTTTTACTTTGCTATTGTTGTTAATTTAGTTTAGTTTTTTTATGTTTTTCTGTATATGGAAATTCAAGAAAAGTAAATGTACAGAGACTATATTGAAATTAATGGTTCCTTGAGGGTATGGCAGTTTCTGAAATTGGGGGGAAAGAGGGAGTCAATAATGATGAGTACAAAATGAAGAAAATGTTCTAAAACTACAGTGTAGTGATGACTGTACAACTACTCTTATATGATTGAACTATTAAATTTTATGGCTTGTGAATCATATGCAATTGAAACAGCTTACAGATAGGAATTTGGTCTCTATTTCGACCCCCTTGGTTCTCAACAATATGTTTTATGTTTCTTTGGAATCTTCTGATTCTGCTTAACTGATCACCTCATGATCACACAGGCGGGTGTGCTTCTTTCATATAGGCTTGCTGTTTCTCTGCTAGATGGTCACTTGTTTAACTTCAAAATCCTAGGTGCTATATCTTTTGATATCTGGGAACCATCAGCTTTCTTCACCACAACTGCTTGTGCATTTTGTCTTCAGCAATCCTGCTAGGAGGGTGAGCATCACAGAATGCCAGGTTGTTAGAAAAAAGGATTCTTGCATTGAAGCAGGGTTTGAGCAGAGGTCCAAAGTTCATCCACTACCTCTATACATTCATGAAATAATATATTTACATATGCACACACTTACGTTTATATATCTAGCCATAGCTTTGTGTCCTAGATCTTTCTTCTGTTTTCTTTTACCTTTCTCCTGCCCCATCATCATCCTCACCCTTCTTTTACCTCTTTGTAATTCCTCTCAGTTAGAATGCTGTTGCTCTAACACCCAAGGATCTCTACATCCTCCTCATTGTTGACTTTACTTTGTTGTTTCCCTGTCTATGGTGTTGTTTGCTCACTGCACTCCTCCCTCACCACCTTCTCCCCCCAAGTCCCTCCAGGAACATTAGTCTAGTTGCTTTCTCCTTGAGCTTGTTTCCCATGCCTATCTTATATAGGGAAGCAAATCAACAATAATGAAGACAAAACACAAGATTGACTAAAAAAAGAGGGGGGGGGGAAATAATAAACAAGAAAGCATACATAATCCCAGGTCTGTCCACTGACCTTTATGATTAACTCCTCGCTGGTCCTGGGGGGTTCTGGGACCTGCCCCTTCTACCTCAAAGTCCACTTTTGGAGGTCCTCAGGGGTTTTGTAGTTGTATTTTGCTCCTGTAGCTGCTCTTCTTAGTTTGTCCCACTATGGGGGGATTCAGACTGGATTACTTCCCTGCCACGTGTCCTCAGTATTGTCCTCTGTCACTGTATACTCCAACAAGGGGACAGTAAGTCTTGAACTGTTGTTGCCCCTACAGTCCTCTCTCTGTGTCAGTAGCTCTGTGCAGGGATGTCGTCCTCAGAGGTTCATGTGCCCTTATGGGGTCTAGACCCTCACTCTCTCTTGTTCCTTCTTAGTTTGCTTCCCTTTGGGTGTGGCATGTCTGTGCCTCTCCCCAAACTGTAGGTTTAGTGTTGTCCTCTACAGCACATACGTCTATGGATGGGGTCAGTTTGCCTGATTGGGGTTGACCCTGTAGTTGTTCCATATAACCATATGGAACCATATGGAACAGCCACGTAACTTTGCTGTCTTCAAGGTTTGGTGCACTGTGGGGGGATGTGGGTCTGCATACACACCCCCATTCTGTGGGGACATAACCAATACTCTCTCCTTGGGTGTGTTAGTGCCCTGCTTCCCTATCATCTATCTCCTTCACATCATCTCCCCTTGACATCATCTCCCCTTGACATCATCTCCCTCTCCACCCATTTTCTCCTATCCCTTTCCCCCCTTTTTTGTATTGGAATAACATTTACATCCTTGGGTTTGGTCTTTTCCAATCCAACTGCCTGTACCACAACCTACATAGTGAGAGATAATTGGCTTTTTGTCTAGATAAGTGTGATGATTATACTTAACTCAGGGTACTGATGTTGTACTTGTTCTTTTGTGATTGGCTAACTTTGCTTAGCATAATTCCCTCCGACACTTTCCATGAGAAAATGTGCTTCATGAAATCATCAGTACTTTTCAGTGATGTGAAATACACCAGCTTATGTATGTGCAAGTTTTCTTATGTACTCATCAATCCATGGAAATTTAGGTTATTTCTTTGTTATTGTGAGTTGTGCCGCATTAAAGTTTGGAGCACAGATGACTGATCAACTGGTTATGACTTAGTTCTTACCTCTTCTGAGTCTATGCCAAAGAAAGGGATAGCTAGGTCATAAGGTACCTCAATTTCCATTTGCTTTAATTATTGCCAGATCTCTTTCCATAGAGGCTGTATGTATTCCAGCAGTAGAGAAGAATTCCTATCTCTCTACATTCCTTCCAATGTTTGTTGCTTTCTGATTTTCTGATTTGGGCTATCTTCAAGAGTGTTAGGTAGTATCTTATGGTTGCTATAATTTAAATTTCTCTGATGGCTAATGATTGGGAGCATATTCTCATATGTTTATTGGCCACTTGGGTGTCCTCCCTTGTGAAACTCCTTTTTTTTTTCCTTATGAAACTTCTTTTCAGGCCTTTTGTCCAATTTCTTAGGTGGTTGCTCTTTCTTTTACCAGGTAGGAGGGTATTATAGATTTTAGTAATAAACTCTTTGTCTATGTCCCAGTGTTTTGTCTGTTTTTGAAAATGAGAATCTGCACTTGAAAAGAAAGTGAATTTTTTTTTTTGCATTTGGATGGATGTTCTATCAATTTCTATCAGTTGCAGTCACCTAAGTGTAGTATTTAGCTCTGCAGCCTTCTTGCTGAACTTCTATCCCAGTGATCTACCTTTGATAACCATGTATTAAAGTCACCTACTATGATTGTTCAATCTGTGATTTATTTCATTTTTTGAATAGCTTGCTTGATGAATTTCGTGGGTCTCTCATTAGGTGCGTATATATTTATTATGCTCACTGGTTCCTGGTCTACAATTCCTTGGACTTTTATATTCTGTCCCTTCTGGTATTTTGTTATAGTTTGCTCCTTGAAGTCAATTTTGTTGGAAGTTAGGATGGCAACCCTTGATTTTTTCAGATTGCCATTTGAGTGGTATATTTTTTGTCAGTCTTGTTCTTGGTCTGCTAGCTTAAGATGTGTCTCTTGCAGAAACTGATTGATGGGTTATGTTTTCTGAGCCAGTCTGCTAACCTTTATCTTTTAATGAATAGGTTAAGGTAATTGATTTTAGAGTTATTATTACCATCTGAAGATTCATTGTATTTTTTGTTGGGTGTTTCTACCTACCTTTATATCACTGTGCTGTGTTTGTGTGGAAGGTCTTCATTCTTGTCTCTTTCCCCCCTGAAACGATGTTATCTTGATAATTGTTTTGGGGGCATTGACTTCTGGTTGGAGTTGTATTATGTGGTGGTCCCCTGCTTGTGTTTGATGGATGTTGGTCTTCTGACCATGGTGAGTCAGCAAGAATTTTCTGCAGGGTTGAACGCATTCACTGAGTTTTCCTTGTCTTGGAAGACTCTTACCTTGCCATCTCTCTTAATTGATAGTTTGGCAGGATAGACGATTTTCAAGTTGGCATTTCTTTCTTTCAGGTTTTGGAAGTAGTTATTCCACTCTCTTCTGTTCATGGTCTCTGCTGGTAGGTCTGAACATTTCTTATGAAAGCACCATTGTTTGTGACAGCTTTTTCTCTCTTGCTGCTCTTAAAATTTTCTCTTTTTCCTCAAAGATGGATAATTCTTTTAATTATTATGTGCCTTGGTGTGTTCTTTCTGGGGTTTCCCTCTAATTTGTGTCCTGTCATCTTCCTTTATGAGTGTCTGATTCATATTCATTAAGAGGGGAAGTTTGGTTTCTGAAATCCCCTCTCCAATGTTGACTTCTTTGTTGTGTTAGACCAATTATTTGAATATTTTTCCTCTTCTTAGTATCTGTCATTGTTTGCAGGTTTTCTTCTGCCTCTTTGATTATGTTGTTTGACTATCTTCCCTGTTTGTTGAAGTCTGCCTGATTATTCTCAAGATCATGTACAATTCTCCACCTCATCTAGTCTTTTGGTGAGGTCTATGATCTTGTGTTTTGCTTCTGTTACCTTATTCATTAGTTCTTATATTTAGACTTCATTCTCTTTATCATAGACTTCATACACTCTGTGGTGGACTCCATCTGTCATTGAATCCTTATTCTGTATTGCTTCCCTCACATCCTGTATTACTCCAAGCAGCATTTGAAGATTTCTTTGTGCCATATCCATGTCTGACACTTCTATGAATGTTCTTTAGGTTTATGACTGCGTCCGCTGTTGTGGTTTGCTTTTATTGTTTTCTTGTTGACGGTGTTGAGGTATCTTGTTGTTCATGTGTAGTTTTGAAAGAACTGTACACCATGTTTCTGGGAGACAAAGAGGCCCTTTCTATGTGTGACCGGTAAGACTGGTTTGAGAAATATGTGTGGTTTACTACGGTGGTACATTGGGCTGCTATGTAGGCTACCATGTAGGCAATTCAGTGGTCTGTAGCACTGGGGGACCTCAGAGCCTGGACTGAGACAGGTGATTTTTGGTATGCCACTGGCCAGGTGGGGTGGGACTTCAGCCTGGTCATGGGATGGACTGTTTGGCCACAATTTTATGGCATTTCAAGACTCTCTGAGGAACGCCAAACTACTAGAGTCAGTGTTTGGTTTGGACTGTGCCTATCAGAACCTGTCAGCTTTCCCCATTTTGCTATATTAAAAGCCTAGGCTGTGTTCTAGAGATTAGAGTTCTGGCTATCTTGTCATGTTAATGTTATGCTAATGAACAGAGATCTGGTGTCTTACATTAAAAGTTAAACAAAGGACCACAGTCTGAAATTGAAAGCATTACAAAAGATTTTTCCCCCTTTTTATAATGGACTGTGGAGTGCCCTGTCATTGGGATTGTGTCGTGCCGTCCCCAGGGAAAGGGGCCAGAGTATTGACGTGGGTTTGGGATTGACTGGATCTCAACTCACCCCTAGCTGTATTTCTGTGTTAGTCCTGGCTCTATCTTGCCACCACGCTTGATTGTGCTCTGGATAACTGTGTTCTGACAGATAAAGGTCCCAGTGACTCTTTAATTGCTATAAATTATTGTCTAATTTTCTATTATTACACATGCTGGCAGGTTTGGAACTGGGGAGAGATGGAAAAAGGATGGCCTATGTAGTCACCTGGGTCCTCACTGGGGAGTGGAGTTGCAAAGTCCTCTAGACTACAGGCACAGGGTAAATAACAGAGAGGGGAACTGTGATGTAATGTCTTTTGACTAGTTCTCAGAGGTCTTTCTGCAAGCCTAGAACTACGATCTCGTGTAGATGACAGCCTGGGGAAATTACTGTTCTCTATGTGTCTCATATCTTGTGCAGGGGAAGGGTTGGTTGTCCTGCTGTACCTGGCGAGGAATTAGCAGAGCCCACAGGCAGATATGATTGACTTATAGTGTTTCAGCTAGTTCATGAATCACTTTGTAGGTAAAAATCACAGAGGGAATTCTGAACCAGACCCTAGTACACTGACTCAGTTTTTAGCAACCAACCTTCCAGTATTGTTCTCCTTACCTCTTAATTTTTTCTGGGCTAATAACAGGAGCACTCAGTGGGTGATTCTACTTGGACCTAAAATATTTAAAAACAAAACAAAACAGAATCAGAGCAAGCAGAATGGAAATAATGAGTATGCCAACTCATTTTGTTAACTGCAGCCAATGTTAGTGGAAAATGTGCAAAATGTGAGATGGAAACACAATTTGTTTTTGTAAATATTCACCTAGAATACAGTTTGATGTATCATTTTTAAAGTATCCTATTTTAATTCTTTGGCTTTTTTTTTTTTTGAGGATTCTCTTATATGTTTGAGTTTCTTTGCATAGCTATCTATATTATCATTTCTTAACAATGTCCTTTTTCCATTAAAATATATTTTTTTAATTTTAAAATAGCTTGCATTTTCTTTTGGATTTATCTTAAGACATTGTCCTGTCTTCATGGGACTTTATGTTTCATATCTTATTTTTCATTCCTTAGATAATTTTCATTTTGTTTTGTTTTCCAATAATTATACTGAGGTCTCTTACAGCCCTTATAACATTCAATATATTCTTTGTATCAAGCACATTTGTACACATGATGTGATCTTCATTACCACATATTTTTCACTTGAGTCCTTGGTCCTTAGATAATATTTATGATTGTAGTAGCTACATAATCTTTTGTCTCTGTAAAGATAAGCTCCACCCAGTATTCTGAGTGCTCTGGACATTTGTATTTGAAAAGACTTGTTTAGGGGATTGTTGACAGAGTGAAGAAGAAAAATGGAACCCCTTGGCTTTTTGAATTTCGAACTATTGGTTTGTATCAGAAGCCAAACAGCCTGGAGCCATGAAAGAATCTCTTCTCTAAGACTGAACACTAAACTGATACTGCAGGCAGTCTGAAACGCTTACTAGATAACCACCTGGATCCATGTGTTGTGTGAAAGTGGGAGAAAAGTAGCAATACAGAGATGGGCTGATTCTGGCCATTGATATTCATGAACCTGGTTCACTGGACTAGAGGAGAAGAGAGTGGGTTGGCTGATCTAAAATTCATGACCTAGCCCAAGGGAGTTAAGATTGTTAAGAATTCATGACAGAGCTCATGGTTGAAATGCAAGGCACCCAATGGGTTCCCTGGTGAGGCTAAGTGAGGCGGTCCACATAGAGTTGATCAAAACCTGACCAGAGAAGATAAGATTTTTGAGACTGTATATTGGTGCATATTGCTGCTGACTTTGAGGGGCCTGCCCTGATGTGCTTATGGAGGCAGACTCACAAGGTTCCAACTAGAATGAAGATTCTTCATATCAAAGAACATGCTTGTCTTCTCAGGGCAGTGTGTTGATAGAAGTGATCAATATAGAAATAGGATGCTAAAAATTGGAGGGATAAAGGCATTGCCTAAAATTAGGGGGATAAAAATGTCTGGCTTACAAACTGTCATAGGTTGGGGTGTAGGTGTTCACATAAATGCAATTTTTAAGTATAGAATGCTTTTGTCTTGTTCAATTATAGAATATTAGGTTTAAGTGAGACAGACACATATGCATTTTGGTTTATCCTGCTAAGTACAAATATGATTTTAATGTTTTGTTTAAAATTTATGTAGGGTTAAAGAGTTATTTAAAATATCAAGTTGACAAGGGGTGGCGTGTGGTAGTTACATAATCTTGTGTCAACTTGAGGATATTAAGAGTGAAGGACTAATCAGATCACAGTCTGATGATGCCTCTTTGTGGGCATGGACTTCTCATGAGGATTCAGGGGACTTCTCTCTATGCTTCATCTTCCTGTTGATAAGTCTTATGGAGCCACACCGATGGCAGCCAGAGACCTGGAGATGCTTCCACTGCCACTGAATCCATAAGATTTTGTGCCCACTGGCTGTGATCTTCCTGCATTTTATATCATTGTATGTGACTATGTGTCTGAAGAGTGATTTATGGACTAATATTGGACTTATGTGGTAATATCAGACTTACGGACTTTATGTGGACTAGCCATGGATGTTTCTTAATAGACAATTACTCTTTCATATAAAGCTCTCTCTTACACACATAGGAATGTCTCTGGATTTGCTTTTTTAGTTAGCTGGTCTAACACAATGATTATTTCTACTTTGTTGAAGATTCTAGGTCCTCATATTTGGAATCTTTTATTTATGCTGTTATTTCTAATCCTGTACATATGTACATATACATTTACTTTTATCATGAAGCTTAACATATTGAATTATAATACTTATCTGATTTTTATATGTCTTTTTGGTGTGTTCATTATCCGTAGGACTCATGTTACACTCATCTCTTTTTTAAAACAATATCTGTGTAAAACCAAAATCCTTTGTGTTGCTCAGTGGCCTATATAACAAATCTCTTGAAGTTACAAGAGGAAAAATGTGTCATAATATCTGTGACTCAGTTGTTTATAATAAATATTAAAAATGTAGTCAAGTTATATATGAAAATATCTGATTCTCTTGCCTTCTCTTGCTATTATCTTTATTTATATTTTATCTTTATATTTATTTGTCAGGTAAAGATTGGACTTTTGCCACAAGTTGACATATGAAATACTCTGTCACTCTGTGGAAGAAAGTTCAGGCTACTGCTTCCATAAAGATTCCCAGCCTCTGACCCCTTACACATAATTGCTGTAAGTCAGACTGAATTTGATAGCAGTAGATTTTATTTTTCTTTAATTTTCACTTGCTTTCATTTATCTTTTCTGTTAAATTTGGAATCTGTTCTCATATATCAAATCAGTACAAGGTTTTGTCCCAGAAGGAAACTAGCACTGGTTAAATTTTAGAATTTATAATGCTAGAATACTTTCAGGTTAGCTGCTTTTTGGTTTTTTCCCCCCCTAAAATTGGCTTAGTGTAGTTTCCAATTATTATCTGTTTTCATGTTCTGAAGTCTAACAGATGTCTAGTTAACCCCATGTTCATGTATCACATGAATTCTGTAGATGTGGATGGGATGACTCCATTCTCTAGTACTTTGAATCTTGTGAGATACCTTTCCATTTAGTTTTTTTTTAAGGTGCTGTTCATTTAGTTTTGCTATCGAGTGATATCTTTTCATGGCTGAGACTTAGGAAGAATAAAAATCTATGCTTCTTTAGCCACTGACACTTTTCTAGAATGTCCTCAAAATACAGTGATCAATTTTTCACTCCCAATATACTCTTACTAAATTTCCCCCCCTCAGAACATGGACAGACATTATAAATTATTCACTTCAGCAAGCCAAATATCTAGATATCATCTTTTGATGCCTCTTCGTCTATTCTCCACATCTTATCATCAACAAATCCTACTTGCTCTTATTTCTAAGTTATATATACCATTTACCAATTTTAAGTCATTTTCATTATCAACTATGAAGTTTCAAATGTTATAATCTCCTGGATTTCTAAAATATCCTCTTTAGTGACCTCCACCTTTATACCCTTCAGCTTTTGTAAAAGCTAAAAGAACCCCTTTAAATCAGAAATGATTGCTGTTTCTCTGTTTATAATGACTTTCAATAAAGTTTTAACAAATTAAATTCCAAAATTAAAAAGAACCCTAATAAGTTGGAATTGGTTCCTCACTTGACTCCCGACCACATCTCTAATTTCGGTAGTCTTCTCACCGCTGTTTAGCTATATCGTCCCTTTTTAATGGTACCTTAAGTGTGGGAGAAAAGTTGAAGAACAAGCAAATTTAACAGAATGAAAGTACATGAACATTAGGAGATTGTGGTCAGGAGAAGAGATGCTTACAATTAAGATTTCTGTCATGAGGCAGATGTGGGGAAAATAACTGGCAGTGTGTTTCCTGTATGTGGGTGGCTCATGTGGAATGTTACTGAAAGGTTATTGGAATTTAGGTGTGGGATGGGGTTTTACCCGGTATAATACAAAAAAAATTGAATATAAAGTAGTAGTTGAGGATATCAATGAAAATAAGTTTATTGTTCATATCTCTGTTTTGTCTGCAGAAATAAGATATATTGTTAGAACAAGAGAACCCTTTCCAGAAAGAAAGGTTAGATATGAATTCCCAACTTTCATTATTTCTAGTTTAGGTACAGTCTATAGTCAATAGTTAAAATAGTAGTTAATTCAATAAACACTCATTGATTACAACTTGGCCTAGGTATTAATGATAATACTAAGATGACTTTTGACTCTAATGATAATACAAATCATTGACTCTAATGATTTGACTCTACTGATAGTACAATTCAGCAGTTTCTAATAATATCAAATGGTTTCCCAACCTTTGTTGTTTTCTAAGTAGATTCTCTCAAATCACATTTGACTCATAACAACTCTTTTATAATAGAATGAAATATTGTCTAGTCCTGTGCCATTCTCACAATCATTGTTACATTTGAGCTCTTGTTGCAGACATTGCTGCAATTAATTCATATCACTGATGGTCTTCATCTTCTTTATTGAGCCTATACTTCATGAAACATGATATTATTCTCTAGGGGCTAGTCACCCCTGACATGTCCAAATATGTACATGTCCAAAATATGTACAACAAAGTCTGATTATCCTTAGTTGTAAGTGTATTCTAACTACACTCTTTTCAAGACAGATTTGTTCATTTTTTCTGGTGCAAACTCACTGTCATCAAGTCAATTCTGACCCTAGGACAAGAGTAACTACTCCTGTGGCTTTCAGAGATTATCCACAGTATATTCAATAGTCCTTGCCACCTCCATTATTTAAAGACAACTCTTCTGTCTTTCTTAGGAATTGCTCAACTTGCTCATGCATATGAGGTGCTTGAAAATACCATGGTTTGAGAAAGGCTCACCATAATTTCCAAAGTGAACATCTTTGTTTTTCAACTTTCAAGAGATCATTTGTAGCAGATTTGCTCAATATAGTACACTGATTTATTGACTACTGTTTCTATAGATGTTGATATGGATACAAGTAAAACAAAATCCTTGATAATTACTATCTTTTCTCTGTTTATCACAAGTGTTGACTGAGTTGTGAGAATTTTTAATTTCTTTATATTAAATTGCCATCTATATTGAAGGCCATAGACTTTCTGATCGTCAAATCCATGTGAAGAAATTAAGATCACCAATAAATATAATTATGTAGGTATATATGAGAGACAGCATAAATGTATGATTTTTTATGACTCTAATATATTAAAGCTACATAAAGCCATATTTGTTTTTTATGAGCAGCCATATTTGACTTTTTACGAGAAGCCAGAAATTAATCTTACTGAAGAACTATTATATGTGATGTATTACTTTCCATTTTGTTCTTAATAGTCTCTATAATTTATTAGTATTATTGTGATATGTATAAATGTAAATGCTCAAGTCCCCCTCACTTTCAGAAAATGAGGTTGCCATTTTTGCATATAGTAGGTTGTAATAAGTCTTCCTTCAATCCAGATGCCATGACCATTCTTTATCATATGTCTCCCTTCTTAAAATATTTTCTCAGCATTCAGATTGAATGAGAATGGTAAAAGGATACAACCCTAATATGCATATTTCTTGATTTTTAAATCATATAGTATCCCTTTGTTTTGTTTGAATGACTGCCTCTCAGTGTATGCCTAGGCTCTGCGTGACCACAATAAAGTGTTCTACAGATCTCATTTGTTGCAATTTATCTATCACCTTTACGTTTTAAAGCAAGTTTTAGAGCATCTTTTGAAATTCACTCATTCATTTTTGAAATTCATTCAGCAATTGACTATCTGCTCCACCACTGACCTCTGGTTTTTCTTGAATGGTATTGAGTTTTTCATTGTTTCTTTCCACAGCAGCAGTGGATTTGGTGATTGTATATTTTCTGTGGTGAAGTCCACATGTATAGCTGTCTTTTGAAATCCTGCCATTTTAATGACACCTTTAACCATTTTTACACATATGATGTCATCTCGTGACTTATCTGGTTCAGACATTGGTGTCCAATGTGCTTGTCTTTAGGCGATCTCTGTATTCAAGTGGAGTATATTCAAGACTGTACTTGGACTCTCATGGATTTGTTGTAATTTTCTTCAGCTTCAACTTGAACTTGCTAGGAGCAATCGACCATCTGCTCTGCCACTGGCCTCTGGTTTTTTTTGAATGGTATTGAGTTTTTCATTGTTTCTTTCCACAGCTGCTGTGGATTTGGTGATTGTATATTTTCTTTGGTGAAGTCCACATGTGTAGCTGTTGCTTATATAATTATATCTGCAATGTATAAATGAAATAATTCAATAGTACTAAATGAGTACAACCATGACCACTGTGTAATGTTCAAGCATATTCATTACTTCTAAAAAGTAACTTGTACTCATTTTCCATTACATTATCCTCAACCTCTGATAACTACCAGTCTATTTTCTGGCTCTATGAGTTTGCATATTCTAGACACTGCATATAAATGCATAGTGTATATGACTTTTTCATCTTGTTTCCTTTGCATTGTTTTCAGTGGTCATCCATACTTGAGTCTGAATCAGTATTTTATTCCTTTTTATGGCTAACTAATATTGCATTACATGGATCATGCATGATAAGGTAGGATTTATGCACATTATTTGTTTTCTATATGTATTATTTCATTATTCTATTACACAGTCACTGTGTAATAGTGCCTTTTTTGAGGTATTAAATAGATTTCTTTTTTTTTTATTTCTTAAGATACATTATTTAATTATCTGTTTGTATTAAAATGTTTCTTATTTAATTCGTTTCTTAGTGGTTTTCCTGGAGATTTCATTTAATATATTCACTTATAAATATAATTTCTATTAATATCAAATTAACTATACTAATGCATATAAATTTTGCTTCTTCATAGTTCCCAGCCCTCCATCTCTATTTGCTTTCATTGTCATATAAATTATATCTTTACATGTTATATGTCAATCAAATCTAATCTTACTGAAAAACTATTATATGTGATGTATTACTTTCCATTTTGTTCTTAATAGTCCCTCTTTCTAATTTATTAATATTATTGTGATATGTATAGATGTAAATATTTTTTATTATTATATTTGAAGTTTTCTTTCTTTTTTTCTGTCATATATTTGAAAATTTCATCGAAGATATTTTTGTATTGATTAATGCCTTTCATCAAGTTTGGAAAAATTTTCATCATAATAAAAAAAAAGTTTTTCTTCCCTTTTCTTTCTCTGATTTTCTCTGAGACTCCCATCATATTGTTGGTGCAATTGATATTGTATCACAGATTTCTGGACACTCTATTTTTCTTTATTATTTTTTGTTCTGGTTTTACAGAGTAATCTAAATTGATCTGCCTTCAAATTTACTGTCTTTTTTAATCTGCCCAAATAGATTGTTAATTTTTCTTATTGATTTTTCATTTTAGTTATTGTAGTTTTCACTTGATTTTAGTCAAAAGGCCAAGAAGCAATTGTTATTGTACTTTTCAACTCCAGAAATTCTATTCATTTAATTTTCAATTTAAATTTCCATCTCTTTTGAGATATCTTTTATTATATAAAGCTCTTATTCTTAGATTTCCTTCCATTTACTTAGGCACAGTTTCCTTTAGTTCTTTGAACATATTTAACATAGCCAATGTATCAAATTTCCTTTAAATACTCAATTTCTTGGAGGGGGAGAAAGGGAAGCAGGGAGGGAAATAAAAAGGCAACTCAATTTCTGATTTGCATCAAGGAATGTTTCTGTTATTGTTTTTTTTTCTATGTGTAGTTCATACTTTCTTGATTCTTTATATGTCTAGTAATTTTTTGTTGAAAACAGGACATGTTAAATTATATCATGTGGCAACTCTGGAAATCAGATTCTTATCTCTCTCAGTATATATATTGGTTTGTTTGTTCTTATCATGGAGTTGCTTATCAGTCTTTTGAACTAATTTATGACATTCTTTATTATCTCTATTGATGCCTCTTATTTGATAGTTTAATTGTATGCTAATGATCAGATAGAGATTCTCTTAAATATCTGAAATCAATAAGCCTCTTATTCTTTGCCAAAGAGTGCTGTGGGGGAGTTGAGAAGTCTACCCCTTGCTTGTGCAGATCAAGATCATATGGAGCATATGACCTTCTTGGTATTTGCAGACTTGGACATGGATGAAATTCTATACATGCCATAGCCTTCTAGATTTCCAAGCATATGTAGGAGCTTTTATGTGCCCCTGTAAACCTCTTATTTTTTCCTTTATCCTTTAAATATTTTGGTTAGCTTATCTTTGCCCTGAAAGAATTCATTCTCTCAGACAGCCATAAAGTTAATTAATTGCTTCTAATGTAGTTGACAAACACTGCCCGGGTAAAAGTTTTGCACTACCTAATCTCTGAATCAGATCTAATAGAGTGTTGCAAATGAAATTTTTCAATGAACAAAAAGATAATTCAAATACGGACAATGTTATGTGTATTAATACTTAAAGACGTGACATCACTTCTTATCACAGTTATCACTTCTGAAAGCTGCAAAGCTGTTGGGTTTTTTTGCCGGGGGCATCACTGTCCTTTGGCAGGAGTGGGAGGCCCAGTCTTGCTCCTAGAGAGCTGCTGCTAGATTTGAACCGCCAACCTAGTGGGCTGTAGTCCCGCACTCAACCACTACGTCACCGGGGCTCAGCTCACAAGCTCTTGGTTTTTTACTGTGGTTTTAAAATGTTTGTTTTTAAGACTATTGGAGAAACGTTTCCATGGAGAGGGTTTGGGAAGGAGATTAGAACAGAACTAGTTAAAATGTCACAAATGCAGTGTTTTTACTGAAATTCAACCATTTTTCCTTGGGTGAAAGCGCTTGAAATTTTGTAAAACTTATTGTACTTAAATTTCAGAGGTGGAAAACATTGATCCTAACTGTTTTTTATCTGTGCCAGTTTTCTTATTGATTTTATGTCAGCAAGAATTTTCAGAAGTTTTTTTCTTAAATATTTGCTGATGTCACCTTTCTAAGGATCTTATTGTGTAGACTATGTATGTATTACATGCAATGTGTTACAGTCTCTACAATTACATTAAAAATAATAAAGTCCAAAATGGTTGATTCTTTTAAGTGAGGCATCTCAAAGACTTAATTTTGGGGTAGATATGTTATAGTTAAAATGACCAACAAAGTATAAAAATATAAGAACTGGTTTAAATTTTAATTTAATTTTTAGAAGGAAAGCGTCCTATATGAAATAAATAGCTCTGTCTGTTAAGAAATCATAGTATTAGAGAATGTGAATATAAGATGAAGAAACTTCAAAAAGGTCATAGAAAAAATTTTGAGTCTATTTTTCTTTCCCCTCTTTCTTTTTAGCTTTAAATTAAATTTGTCCTGAATTTTTCAAATGAGTGTTTTCTTTTTAAAAGATGGAAACTTTATAAAATGATGGAAAGTAAAAGAAGGAAGGTCTTTATCACCATAACTTGGAGCTGGAATAGTACATATTTAAAGATCAAAAGAAGCTTTATAAATTGAGGAAATTCTACCAAATGATCATAAACAATTAAGCTGACTTTTCTTCATAATTTTTTCCAACAGAACATTAGAAATGAGTGAGCTTTTATAAAAATATTTCTTATTTGATTATTTTAAAATGGTGAAAATTGGGGGGCTGAGCTCTGGTGGTGTAGTGGTTGTGCACGGGACTGCGGGCAACTGGGATGGAGGTTCAATTCCAGAAGCGGCTCCACAGGAGCAAAGGCTGGGCCTCTTACTTCCACCACCAGAGGGCAGTGATGTCCCCCCCAAAACAAACAAACAAACAAAATGGTGAAAATTAAGTTTGGCTGCATTTGACCTTGTATAAGCCTTTCCTCTACCTTATGACAGATTTAATATACATATGCTTAGTGGCATCGTTCCATTTAGAAGAATCAACATTTAACTAAGAACATTACCAAGATTGCTACGCAATAGTAGTATTTAATCAGGGACAAGTAAATAATAAATTCTAAATTGAACAGGAAATATTTTCACAATAATTGAAAAGCAATAGCAAATCCTTGACTATTTTAGAAATTGTCAGAAGCCCAGGGAAGATTGAGGTTTCACCATGAATCTTGGGAGCCTTGATTTGCTAAAATTGATCCCAAATATTGTTGACTTTAGTGTTTAGAAAATAATTTTGACTTTTTAATTTAATTTTGGAAATGGATTTCCTGTTGTTGTATGCATGCATATACTGGTAATTCATGAGAAAAAAAATTGGAGAGATTTTTAAGCCATTATTTGAGTGTGTGTGTGTCTGTCCAAAATAATCAGCACCTTCAACTAAGCATTATAAACTAATTAATGTCAGGACAAAGGGTGAAATGTGGGGTGTGTTCTCTTGTAAAAATATATTATGCTTAGAATATCTATGCTTGAAACTATACATTATATTAAAACATAAAATGGACTGCAGTGTTTCATGCCCCATTTTTCAAGCAAGCACGGTGCCAGATGAGAAATAATAGAAGCATGGATGAGGCTAGAGTCAACGAGAGTGGAGAAACAGATGAGGGAGAAATGTTTAAGAGATCAAAAAAACAAAAACAAAAAACATTTGTAACCACTCCCCGAATGAATATAATTCATTTCACATAGATTTAAAATTTTTTCAACTCTTAACATTGCATTGCATTTTAATAAAATGAAATTCCCTCTATGCCATTCATCCTATTAATAAAGGTTATGCTTTCTTTCTATATATTACAAAGATCTCACATGTCTTAAAATGGAGATCTTCAGAACTAAATCTTGTGCCAAATCATTTGCATTTGACCTCTGCAGTGTTTATAAATTAAATAATTAGCAATATTTAAATGTGAGAGTCTCTTGACCAAACATAGATATCTAGTTTTCCTTAAACTCATGGATGATCTGACCCCATGGACCCTCTTGGCACAGAAGTGCAATCAGTTGGGTTTAAGTAGCTGCTTGAGGACCATGTGCTTTCCAGATTCTTACAGTCTTAAGTGGAGCTGTTTTACTCATTTGTCGGACCTTGTGTAAGTCTGGGTAAACTAGAGAAACAAATACATAGACTCACATATGGATATAAGGATAAGATTTATATACAAGAGGAACAGGACATTAAGAAAGCATCCCAACCCAGTCCAGTCCAAAGTCATAAGTCCGATACTAGCCCGTATGCCTGATATCAGTCTATAAAGTCTCCTTCTGACTCACAAAGTCACAGGCCACTGGGTGCAGAGTCCTGGCACTGGCAGGGGTCTCCCCATGACTCCTTGCTTCCAGGACTCAAGGTCCATCAGTAGCATCCAGTGATGGTAGATGCAACTCAGCCCTGGCAGGGGTCTCCATGTGGCTTCGCCAGTTTCAGAGGTCTGGTTCCATCAGGGTAAGGCCATGTGGCTTCTCTTCCAGCTCTTTCAGCTCCTCGGACGCTGCCATCTTGTCTTGTCCATAAATCATGATTTCTGAGATTAACTCCCTATAACTGGGAAGATAACTTCTCATCAACATGAGGGAAAAATTGCAAGATTTCCCAGAAGTCTCAGGAGAAAGCCATGCCAACACGGAGGCCTCATTGGCTACCCAATGGCTGTCTACAGATTAACAGGCTAGACTTAATCCCTGCATTTCAATCATGAAATTAACATAAGCACATGACCACCATAGACCTTGATGTCCCTAGGGAGGCATTTAAGCTAACAACTTGTGCACAAAGGTAAAAAGAAAACAAAGCTAACCTTACTTTCCAAATTGTACATGGTAATTGGAATTCTACAATCCATTTTGAGTCGAGTAATCAAACAGAAATTTCTATAGTTATTTGTTATATGAAGATGTGAGACTACAAATTGTAAGTTTGAACTTTCTTGGCTGTTTGAAAAAGAGAAGACCATGTACGTGTGAGATAGGAGGAAAAGAAAGAAGTCATAGTGGTGATCAAAGAACACTTAGGAACTATTAGGGGTATGGAGAATTAACCGATTTTGAGTGGCTATGGTGAAATACAAGGATTTCTACTCCTGTAAAGAGTTAGAGGCTCCGAAACTCACAGGGACATTTTCCATCCTGCCTCTAGTGTGTCTAAGAGTCAACATCAACTGGATGGCCCTGAGTTTGGGTGTTTTGGTTTTGATTGGCTACAGAAAGCTTTTTGCTTCTTTTCTTCTTTCTATGCTTCTCTTCTTCTCTTCCATCCCCCTCTTCTGCATTTTTCTTTCTCTTTCACATCCTCTTGCATGGTCCTTTTTGTTTTTCTTTTTCCCTTCCCTTTCCTTTATCTACCTTCCTATCTACTTCATCTCACCTCCCTCTTTCCTCTATCTTTGTTTCCTCTTTTTTCTCTTCTCTTCTCTCTCTCTCTCTCTTTCTAGACATAACTATATAAAGCATTGGTAAATCAGGACAACTGGCATTTCTTAATATTGTGAGGATTTAAAGTTCAGTAGAGCAGGGAGAGAGAGGGTGATCTTGATAAAGGAAGTGGTTTCAAGTCAGACATATTCAAGACAACTTTAGTTTCTGTAACTTAGTAGCTATACAGCTTTAAGCAATGTATTTCTGAATCCTGCTTTATGTATGTGTTGACTTTGAGCACCTGTATTTATGGAGAGGTAGTATATACTAAGGACCATATATCTCTTTGTTCTGTTGATCCACACAGGACCTCTAAGAGAAAGGAAATCTTATTTCCCCCTTTTTACAGATGAAGTGATGAAGACAGAAGTTCTCTGCCATTTGCAGAGACACACGTATTGTGATTTATGAAGCTGGGATTTTGAGACTAGCTTTCTGACAATAGTTTCAAGCCCATAATATTCTGTGATAGGGCAAACAAAGGGGCCTAGGTGATGGTACCTGAGCAGATAACTAGGAAACCTAAAACTCGAAGCTCATGATTATTGTAGCTGAATTCAGATGGTTTAACTGAATGTGACCAAGGTCCAGTCTTCTTTTATGTCTTTGCATACTGAACTTTTATTACCCTAAACTAAATTAGTACTCCTTGACAGTCTGCACAGTGCTGCAGTGAGATTCGCAGAGGAGATAGCAAAGATTCATAAAAGGAAGTGACCGTGGTCATTATGACCTGGTTTTGTAGGGACAGTGTCTCCTATTTTTTTTTTAAATTTTTTTTGGCTCCTTTTTTTAGAAAGAATGTTCAGAAAAATGAGTGCCACTAAAGACTCACAACATTGAGTGTACTTCTGGGTTCATTTGATTCAAGTACCTTGAAGGGTAGGGGCATTTCTTGCTCTGATTGTTTCTTCTGTGGTTAAGTAAGAACTTAACCTGTGGATCAACTCACCATGAACTTAGTGAGCCAGTGAGGGTGGCTCACTGTAGCTCCATGTGCCATGTTATTGGGCTCTAGGAGCGTACCATTGTTCTGGTTAGGATCTATATCCTTTCACGTGACACCACAGCTTGGCAGTCCAGGTTGTGGTCAGAATGTCTGTCCTTGGCCAGATGTTGGAAAATGGGTAGGGAGCAGGGAGTAAGGTGTAGGTTTCCATTCAGAATAATACCTTTGGGAATAAACTGCTCATGCTTTTCTGAATTCTGAAAAAGAACACCCCAGAGTTTGTGAACAAAAAAAAATTGCATGAAAATCTGTTTTCATTTACTCTCAAAATTAATTACCTCTTTACACATGTAGTTTTGAATTGCTTGCTAATCTATGACATTCCTGAAATTTCATAACCTCTCTTTTAATAGTGCATTTTATTTTCAGGCACAGTTGAAGAACTCAGATTTTGTGAAAATATATTTTGTACTATTTAATTACTGAAAATTCATGGCTTTCTATGTATGAGAAAGCCATAAATACAGGCTTAGCAGAACAGGTATTTTTTGTCACTTTGAATCCTAGTCGATGCTGCCTTTTCTCTGCTTTTTCCCATGCAATCGTAATTTTATTTTTAATGGGTAAAAATGATTATACTAAACTCACTGCCACTGAGTTGATTCTGACTCATAGAGATCCTATAGGACAGATGGGAATTGCCCTGTGAGTTTCTGAGCCTGCAACTCTCTATGGAAATAAAAAGTCTGACCTTTTTCCTGAGGAATTGGCTGCGGCGTTTGAACTGCTGTGTGGTCAGCAGCCCCAGATGTAACCGCTTATGTCACTAGGGTTCTAGAAGCTACTTCAAAATAAAGCGGTTTGATTTCTTTTTGCTTTCCTTTGAAGAACGTCTTTCACTATAAAAATCTCAAATCGGACTGAGCCCCAGTGGCATAGTGGTTGAGTGCGGGACTGCGGCCCGCAGGCTTGAGGTTCAAATCCAGCAGCAGCTCTCCGGAAGCAAGGCTGGGTAGCTCCTATGACCACCAGAGGGCAGTGATCCCCCCCCCAAAAAAATCAAAAATCTCAAATCATTAGAAAAAAGGATGAAAGGAAAATGAGTACATTTCCCCACAATGTACTAAAGAGTAGCATTAAGATCAAAAGTAATAAGGTGCTTACAGATGAATTATCATCTAGAAGATGGACAAAATTGACCCAAGTGACAATAATTGGAAAATTATTAGTCAGTGCAACACATTTTTTCAGATGAAACAAAGCTCTCAGGGCAGCAGAAAGGTTTGTGATGTGGTCAAGTAGTGGTAGCCATTAAATATGAGTTAGTGTTTACTCTTTTAGATTTAAATATCTAATTTTAATTGAGTCACTATTGTTTACTTTGGACATGCTCTCAGGAGATATCAGTCCATCCCTGGAGAAGGACGACAGGCTCAGCAAAGTGGAGGGGCAAGATGGATGGACACTGTGACTGCAACAATGAGCACAGACGTAAGAATAATTGTGAGAATGGAGCAATACCAGGTAGCGTTTTGTTCATTTGCACATGGGGTTATGGATCTGAACCAACTTGATGGCACCTCACAATAACAACATTGTTTAGGGAAATCGCTATTTTGCGAAATCCTTCTTTAACAGAATATATATCTATATACATATCTATATATATATAACATATACTTGAACATCATATTGTAAATTTAAAAGTAAACAAACAAAATAATCAAACCTATGTGTTGGACTACAGCTGTTGTTCTTTACAAAATACATTTGAATGATAGTCTTCGAATATCCTTGAAGTTAAGCTGCATGTTGTCTTAGGAAACTGGCCCTCTTCGGAAAGACAACAGTGGAGATCTAATCCTATGTCACAGATTGCTGTAAGTCCCACTTTTGTCTTGTGTTAGATTTGAGTCGTTCATATTTAAGTCATGGTTTCCACATACGCATCATTGTCTGTGTAGGTCTACAGATTACGGATGGAATATTGTAGGGAAAGGGAATATTATTCTAGCATTAGAGGATTGAGTCAATTTAGAAAATTATAGGGAAAGGGAATTTCAGACAGACAGACGCTAGCATCCTGGGGTTATTGCTTTTCATTACTCATCTTCTAAAACCCAGAATTAGGCTATTCTATTGTTTTCTGTTTTAGAACAGGATCATCTTAATAAATTTAAGACATATGTAACAATTCTTTGTAGTTGCACAGAAATATCCAACTAAAGGTTTTAATCATTCTCCAGAAGTTTTAGAAAAGTTCTCGTGTAGTTGTTATGTTAATGTGGCTGAGTAAACAGAGCATCTTATTTTAGGGTATTTTTGTTCATGTCAAGGCATCCTAGGAAAAAATCTGAATGTTTTGTTTATAGTTTGAAATACCTTTGATTCAGTAAGGATAATCTATGTTTATACTCTGGTTAATGAAACTCATACTTAAATTCCTTCAAAGTTATTAAATGCTTAGACGTATGGAAAGCTGTTTTGTTCACTGCAGTTATAAATCTATCTGCATAGCTTTGAAACTCAGAAAATGACGCCGAAGTGTCATCCAGGGGCAACACTGATTACCAGGATATTGGAGAAAGACTATAAATGCTGTGTTTAAATAAATTCTTAATTTAGAAGAAGACCCTAAAGGGGACAAGAGCAGCCATCGGGATTCTCCTTCACTTATTACAGCTTCCCTTTCCTCGATCATGTTCCTGAGGGATGCAGCAAACAGCAGGGTAACTTGGGGATACTTTGAATCAGGCATCTCACCCGTGGAAGCTCGCCTACTCTTCTTTGCTTAGAAAAGTTGATCAAGCACACTGCTATGGCATTGCTTTTTTGTTTTTCTTTACCTCATTCTATTCCATTCTCTTCTGTTAGTTCTTGACATTCTTCTTTGCTGACATTAAATTCTGCCATCTTGGTACCCACAGACTTGGATGTTTTCAGAGAACATTTTCCTTAGAGACATTAGTGTTTATAACCACCCTGGCTGGTGAACCTGACTTTTATTCCCTTTAAAATTTATTTTCCCAAGATTTAGCATATGATACTCAAATGCAGACTTGTTAATGCTTCTACCATGTTAGATCCTTCTGGTCTCTCAGGACAGTGCAAATAAAAGGACTTTCCAGCCTGAAAGGTCAGTGATGCAACGAAGTCCAAGTACATGCTCCATTCAGATAGACAAAAGCAGATGTACATGGCCAGAGATGTTTTCCTGTTTTGAATGATGCACTCATTTGTGATGAACATTGTTCTAACTATATGTGCTCTGTTTGAGTGTATGAAAATACATATATACTATGTAAGTTCATAGGAACATGCTTCAGCTTTTAAAACAAAGAAAACTAACAGAATTATTTTCAAAAATAGTTTCTGAAACTCTGCCACAGAGAGTGTAAATTGGTACAAAATTTATGAAAGCTAATTATTTAGTAATGTATTTTAAGGACCTTCAAAATATTCCACTATTTGAATCCAATAACATTACTGTTTTGAATTTACTATAAGGAGAAAAAATCACAAGCATGCAAAAAGATTTATATTCTAGGACTTTCATTACAGATGTAATAACAGTGAAAAATTTGATATGCTCTGTGTCCAACATTTGAGAATGGTTAAATAAATTATGACACATATATATTTAAAACACATACATGCACTTATATTTTTAAAAAGCAAAAAGTATAACCAGTACTTCATATTAGTTCTCTCTGGGTAGTATGTGTGAGAATTTTATATTATTATATTTTTCTTTATTTACAAATTTTCTATTGCAATGGGAAAAACAATTGGGACATTTTTATTCTGATTTTTCTTAATCAGAACCACAAGCAAATAATTAAAGTTTTTAGAGACTGATTTTTCATCTTTTGATCTATGTAATAATTCTATTTTTTCATTATTGCAGCCTAACTTTTGTCTCTCACCATTTTTTTAGTACTGTGGTAAAGTGAATGAACTGGGGAAGAGAGAGGTTCCCAGAACCTTCTTCCAGGCTGGATTTGAATAACATTTTTTTAAAAGTAAGACAACTCATTACAAAATAAGTCAGTTTTACTGAGATTTCATGAAAACAAAAATGACAGCAGGACTTCTGAAAGACTTCTGGTGCTTTGCTTATTTTAAGAGAAAACGTGGAAGCAGAAAAAGGGCAGGATCACAATATGGCTTCCTTCTAGTGAAAGGAAGGTCTTGTCCCTAGGAGAGCCAGAAAAGAGACCTTAACCTGACACTAAAGTTTCTCGATATTGTTATTACTGTTTTTTAACATGGGATTTCCCTGCTCTACTCAAATCTCTTCTTAATACTTCTCAGTCACATACCTGAAAAGCTTAAGCAACGCTTTATGGTATAGAGTACTGAGCAAGCAATTCCTTCAGCAACATTTCCACCACAGGAGTCTGGGAGGCATTGTAGTAATGTTGAGTTGCTAACTGCTAGGTCAGCAATTCCAAACCACCAATTGCTGTGCATGAGAGAGACCTGGGTTTCTACTGAGTTACAGTCTCAGAAACTCACAGAGGACAGTTCTACCCTTGAGTTTTATTTATTTTTTGTTGCAATGATGATGAAAATTAAATTAATATATTTTAGAATCATGCTCTTTATACATGTTTTTCTATTGGTAGACTCAAATACTTTTCTGTTCTCTCAGCATAACATAGTCAAGACCCTGGTCTGTTTTTTTAAAATGTTTTGTCATTGGCATGGAACAATGGAAAATACAATATAAGGGCACAACCATATCAATCTTCACAATTCATCTTTTTGCATGGCTGAAGATTAGAGCTTTTCTTTTATGACTCCTTTGAAGACTGAAATGAGTTATTTTGCAGATTAGCCCAAGAGACATTGTTTCTAATTGTGGTCATACTGAAAGGCCAAAATTGTTTTATTAAAGTTACAGAATTGAAAGTAAAGCTTGCAATGCTACTACTCTTCTTACCACTTTACTTAATGCTGATAGAATACAATGTATGAAGGCAAATAAATGTCTGCGCATTGATAGAGAAATAAAATAAATCTGAAAACGACTGGTTCATCAAGGTTAATCCAGGTACACATTTTCAAAATTTCATCAGCCACCACACCTAGTTTACAATGAGATTGATTCCATGCACACATAATGCATAGATACTGAATAACTACTTTGCTATGTTACATTTTAGAAAGCATTTAGAATATTTAGCATTGCTTAGTCTAGGTTGAGATTACTGGAAAGAGACCTATGGAATGTGGGTATCTTATAAACGATTTCCATCAGGAACTTTGATATTTGGTTTTCTTTTCTCAACTATAAACGTAATCCATGTTCATTGTGAAAAAATTTAAAAATTCATACAAGTTCTAAGAATTAAAATTATCTTTAATCTTGAAACATAGAGATAAATTTATAATATTAGCAATTGGCTTTATTTTTTCTTGTGCATACTTATACACAATTGAGAGATATTAGCAATCTAATAAAGATATATTTCAATTAGCAAAATTGAGAGATAGTCAAGTCTTTTTTTTGGGGGGGGGGGGCATCACTGCTCTCCAGTGGTGGGAGTAGGAGGCCCAGCCCCACTGCTGGAATTGAACCTCCGTCCCAGTGGGCCGCAGTCCCACGCACAACCACTACGCCACCGGGGCTCAGCCCGATAGTCAAGTATTATATTTTGTTTTTTCACAAAATTAAATCCCAATTTCTTTTTCCGTTTCTCTTAGCATGAAAATTCCCTAGAAACACAATTTGGATCTATAACATTTAATCTAAGACTCTCCATAGGAATTTCCTACTTTTGGTGTTTGTAGTTATCAGTAATCATAAAGAAGATGCACTGAATATCTTGCATAAATATTTTCCCCATACACTTGCCTAATTCTTGAACATAGATTCTTGGAAGTGGCCGACTGATATGCTTTAGAAGTTTATATTCATATTGCCTGAGTCATGTGCAGAATCATATTTTTAGAAAAGCAAATATATCTACTGAAAAATTGTCAAGCTAAAAATTAGAATCATTAAAGAAAATCACAATGAAAGAATTCAAACTTTGTTCAGAGGTCCTGATTATCCAAAATGCCAGACTCTTGGCAATGTCACTTCAACCCCCTTTGTGCCTTAATTGCTTCATATTTTAGGAGAGTGAAATAATACTACTCTTTTTTTATTCATGTTGCCATTTGGAAAAACTTTAAAGTAGATTGATTGACAAGCGTTTTTGAAGTCCTTTTGAAATGCTATGGAAGAATAAGCAATGACAATCTGGTTGTTTACTTTGTGTGAGTGAACCAATGTCAGATGTTTGGACCTCCAGTTGTTAGAGGTTTGGCTGGGAAAGGAGGAGACAATGAGACTGGCCAAGGCAGCATTTACTGCTCAGAATCATTTCAAAGGTATGCTAAGAGAAAGAAAGCTCAGCCAAGAATTTATGAATCGGTCAGAGGCAAAGTTGAGAGCCATCACCTGCTTTAAGGAGGACAGCTTTGGATGAGTTCATATATATGCATGGCACACTGCTGCAGTCTAACTTTATGACTTTTAATGACTCCGACCACCTAATCACTTGTGAAAGGATATGCTGGAGTTTGCCTTCACTCAGCTTGACAAGGTGATGGGAGGCATATATCTTCCTTACATGAAAACACTTGTCAGTTGCATCATATTTGGTAAGACAAGCACCAATGTCACCTTGGGGGGAAAGAAAAGTAACTCAGCTGACATCCAATGCATATGAGTTTCCAATATGCTGCAACATAGCCTAATTTCAAGTGAAATATGCAAATACACCCTATTTTGTCTGTAGTTTTTATTTTCCTGATGCTTTCTCTAAGTGCCACATCTTCTCCTGATGGAAACATTGTGTAACTTCTTCTGAGCTGATGCATATTTAAATACGCAATGCAACGATTCTCAGTCTTTGAGAAGAAGCAACATGGCAAGCCAAATGCAAATCTCTCAGTCACTGGTTTGTGGTTTTTAGTTTTTTTCCCTCCAGTTCTTATTTTATTTTGAGGGCTCGAGCTTCACTTATATAATCAACTTGCTTTCATTCAAGCTGTTGGATTTTATCTTTTTATGGGTAGTAGGTCAGTAGGATGAAGTCAGGATTTATTAGAGTTTGGGAATAAGCTACATGGGCAGCAGAAGGATTATTGTGAGTGTTTTTTATCATAACGAGGAAGAGGTACGCTATTAGATCACAGACCCACGTTTTTGTTTCTTATTCTTATAAAACTTTAAAGGAGAATGTAAAGAAAAAATGTATTTTGTGTTGTTTCTTTTTGCTTTACTATTATTTTATTTTTTGGAACGTCCTGCAGTGGGTCTATAAATTTATTTGATTTTGATTTCTAAGTTTGTCTCAAGAAGCATAGTTATGAATGCATCCAAGAGGCAAAAATCACAGGATTGGTAAATGGCCTGAATGAGAACAAAGGATCAGATAGTTTTCAGAGTATTAAAGTTCAGTTTCCACGGAAAGGGGAAGTGAACTTGAACGTGGGAATACTGTTGAAAAATCTCAGCATTCAGAACCAACCACATAAACAATAAACGAGGGAAGCTGCTGAGGTGTTTTACTGTGAGTGCTATGATAATTATTAGTGCGGGTGCATAGGGTTTCATGAAATACAAAAAAAGTCCTTTGCTTTTACTTAAGGAAATGACTGTTCTCCTTTTGTGTACCTCAGAGGACCTTATCTGAAGCAGAGGCTAATTATAGTTTTTCAAGTTACTGGGAACATTTTAAAACCTAAGCCCCTATAAAAACCAAACCCACTGTTACCGAGTTGATTCCAACTTATAGAGACATTATATAGCTTTGGCAAGACTGCACATTTTTATGAGAGCAGACAGCCTCATCTCTCTCCCACATCAGGGTTCCTTCCAAAGCCCTAGAGCATGCTTTCTTGTTTGCTTAGACTTTATATACATTTAATACAGCAAGTCGGTCAATTGTCACAGAGACACAAGTCAGAAGTTCCATTTCATTTCACAGATAGATTTTCTTTAACTGCTGTCAGTCATAGATATTTATTCACTTTTGCGTGTTTAGAGTGGACCTTTTCTTCATCTGAATTGGGTTGACAATTTTGGAAGCAAAAATTGCTGAGGATATGCTCATATAAACAGAACAAACAGAGGGTTTGTTTTCAAATTGATATCCTGGAACTTTATTTAGATTTTGCTGTTTCACATCATGGAGGAATGAGGCCAGTAGAGGTGCCAAGTCAATTGAGGTTCCCACCCAAGGAACAGAAAAGCACCACCATCAGAACCTGACCTTCATCTACTTTCCATCAGAATTTGATCTTCATCTGTTGTTTATTCCCTGTTGACTATTACTTTATATAGTTTTAAGAAGGTCAAGAAATAAATATTCAACTGCCTGTAACTGTCCCATAAGCGGCCTAGGATAAACAAGCAAACAGCTGTGTTGGGCTTCCATGTAAAATGATGTACTCAGAAAAACAGAATTTTTTTACACTCAGCAAAGGATACACCCCCGCATCCAGAACTTGAAGGTCTACTGTGAAAACACTGTCCAGAAAATAGTTAAGAGATTCTTGGATTTTCACTAAAAGTTAATGAGGGACAAATGATGATAAATTAATATTTGCAGCAAATCCATAGAAACATGCTTTTTCTAAACCATCTAATCAGAATGCATAAGGAAAGCCATATAATGTGCCTTATTAATGAAAACATGATTTTTCTTTGTGAGAGCATGTGAGAGAAAACCTTATAGTTTAGTCTACTAATGAAAACTTTGCTCTTTGAGATCGATAAAACAAGTTGAAAATTTTAATTTTATGTTTCATACCTTTGTTTCCTCCAAAAACTCAACATTCATGATGTGGTGATGCTTTTTGGCTCTGTTTTAAACTATTTCTCTTCAAAAGTCAGTTAAGGAAAGTTGTATTATATTTTTATTGTATTATTATTATCTAGGAAAAATATAGAAGCCTTTTGATGATGAAATCAGCATGGTTATTAATCTGAAATGAAAGACATATCAGGAAATAAACTTTCACTCATCATCCAATTGTCTCCTAGGGATAGCTAGGAAAAATTGATGGGCATTAAGGTTTCTTATTGTGTAGCTCCTTCCACATTTGGCCCATTGGTTACCTGCGAGTGCTCTTGCTATTGTTCAGGAGTGGAGGAGGCAGACAAAGAAAGTGCAGTGGATTGTCACGTGATTGCTTGGGGTAGTCATGAGCAACATTTTCTTCTTGTATGAAACAATAACATTTAAATTTTGTGGTTATGTATCATGAGTGTCTGACAGCAGAAACCATTGTGATTGGCAGGTAGTAGATTAAATTTATGGGTTTTAGGCTTTTTTTTTCTTCTTAATAAGGATACCTTGAGAAAGTCCAAGGGAAATGAAAGTCAGTTTTGTCATCTTGCACAGATTTCAAAGGCAGGGGGCTACACCAGGGCTTGAAAGGTCTATATTACACTGCTGCTGTCTAGCCATACTTGACAATGAGACATACTGTATTTGCTCACGGTGCTG
Source organism: Nesogale talazaci (assembly GCA_004026705.1). NCBI lineage: Eukaryota > Metazoa > Chordata > Mammalia > Afrosoricida > Tenrecidae > Nesogale > Nesogale talazaci. The sequence continues at coordinate 111,247 of PVJH01003925.1, forward strand.
GAGTTTATCATGCAAGAAGAGTAATTATATTTGAATTGTGTCAGCCAGCCACCCTAAAATGAAGGAACGTCAACGAATGTTGCTCCAAGGAGAAGGAGATGATTAGTTATAATTATACTCAGTGTCCAAGAAAAATGCTTCATTCCCTCATTCTCTTGCAAGGGAGAGAGGGGGAAAAAACCAACAATTTTTTTTCAGTACTTCTCAGTATTTTAAAAAAAACTTTTAAGGTGCCCATTTATTGTAGAAATTTCAGATACGCTCTCTGGCATGACCATTTAACTCTGTGAGGACTTGCTTGGTCTGTACAAAATTTTATAGCCTTAAAAGATAGATAACTACATCTCCTGCATATTTCTTTCTCACCATTTGTAGACAATCTCCTAATGGGAATGTTAGACAATAGGAAAAAAATTTCTTAATCCTACTAACTCAGATTTCATCTATGTAGTGCCATGGTATGAAATATGGCTTTACCATCATTCATGAATATGGTGATCTGATTTATCATTCTTACCAAACCAATTGTTTGAGATGGTGGGGTGAACACCTTGACATATCGAGTGTGTGCTCATTGAATAGTTTCCTAAACTTAGCTTTTGATTTTCTTAATACACAGATTTTGTGTCTTCAGCACTTTTAGTTGGTGTATTTTTCTGAATATTACTTCTTACTGTGTTGCCTCCATAATTCAGCTTAGAGTCAGAGTTTTTGTGGTATGAATTTGTTGGTCAACTATTTTAATAGCTGATTTCTATATTTCTTATGGATACCATTTTTATGTAGAAGTTCCAGTCCAAGAGTTTTGTATAATGTTGAGATTATGTGACTGGTGATCCTATATTATTCTTCATGTAAATTATCACCATCCTATGTTTATGTAAGTTATGCTTTAGCTGGCTATGTATACTAGCTAGTGCCATTTGCCTGGTTTCAGTAATGTTCCAAGAAAATCTCATGAAACTATTATTTTAAGGAATGGATATTGATGAATAGAGATATTTGCTGAAAACGCACACACACAAAACAAAAACAAATAAGTACTAGCCATCTTAAGGTGCCATTAAAGCTAATTTCTTAACCCTTATAATATGTCAATACATTTTAAAATATTTGTGTTGTTATCTAAGCAGTACAGCACATTCACTTGTAACTGTAATTATATAGCAATGTATGCCTCCTTCCATATGAAATTAGAATAGTAGGGAAGTATTTTCAAAGTTACTACAGTAGAAAACCTGTAGAAGCATCCTGGTTTTATTTTAGCAGCTGGTTGGAGGCATATTATGAATCACTCAGAATGGCATTGAGGTTGTCTTTAATAAATTATACTTCACTGAATTTCATAAACTTTTATTATATGCTGGATATAAGTAAACTTAATTGGAGATTTGACAGAGTTTGCTTTTATATCAAACACTACCATTTCAATGGGACAAAATGGATTATTGAGATAAAAATTTTCATTTACTTTGCTTGCGTTATGGTGGCTATGTATGTATATACATAAAATACATACACCAATTTCCTTTACAGCTTCTCCATGGGCAAAGTAATCAAACTGCTACCTGACGCCACCTTCGTGATAACCCTGATCCCATAAGTTAAATACAAACACACCATGGAAACCCAGTTTTTCAACAGTCTTTTTCTATTGTGATGTGTCTTTTTCTATTGTGTGATGTATGATGTGATCATATTCTTTGAAAATTTTTTTCAATGAGACTCCTTCTGCTAGAGAATCAATTCTGATTCATGGAAACCCTGTAGGCTAGGATAGAGTTGCCTCTGTGATTTTCTGGGACTCACTCATTGTGGGAGTAGAAAGCTTCATCTCTATACCTTGGAGTGGCTGCTAGTTTCAAACTACTGATCCTCCAGTTAGCAGCCCAACTCAGATGTCACCAGGGCTTATAGAGAACCACTTCTCTATAATCATATTCTTAAAAAATAGCTACTATGAGGTCAATCAATTCCAACTCATGAAACCATGAGTGTCAGGATAGAATTGTGATCCAAAAGTCTCGTTCTTCTTTTTTCAAAAAGTAATTCTATTTATTGTGTTGCTGTTGCAATTCATTGTCGATCTATATCAATTCTTTGTGACTCTATATCAGATTTCTAAGCCTGTAAATCTGCCTTGGAATAGATAGTCTCACCATTTCCCTCATAACGGCTGGTGGATTGGAACCAGCAACCGTGTATTTCGGAGTGCAATGCTTACCAGATAGCACCTATTGGTCCAGTAAACCAAGAGTGCTGTGCAATAGCAGTTTAAGAACCACTTTGCAGACAATGGAGCCTGCCAAAGAAATTTCACAAAAATCATGAGCCATCAAACACTTTTGTTGCCTTTCTGGAGTTCTTGCTTCAGATTGCTTCTGAAATTGGGATGACAGCACGTATTTAATGTATGGGAAATGTTCTTATATGAAACAGTGGTGAGCTCTCTCACATATACACACATACACACATGCACAATAAAGCTCTTTAGACACTGTGTGCTAATTGTCCATTATTAAAACAGGCAATATGGTAATGAGTTAATATATTCTAAGCTATTTCTATGTACCGAATGGAGGGAGATAACAAGTCAGCTACTTTGAAGGGACTGCCGGTCTCTGTGAGGTGGCGTGGGGCCACCTTGAGTGACTCATAGCCAGGTCAGCCATTTGAAATCACCAGCTGCACCAAAGAAGGATGAGGCTTTCCATTCCTGCCAGGAGAGTCTCAGAAGTCCACAGCGTGGTGCAACTTGCCTGTCAAGGCCCAGTTGGTCAGAAATGACTCCACGGCCATGAGTTTGAGAAACGCAAATCTGCTCCATGAATTCTGTATGCTGCCATTCTTTATTTCCTCGACATGGATATCATATTTTTCCCTATTTTTAGCAACCATAGAACTATTTCTACAAACATTCCTATTCCTATTCCTTTGTGGGTTTTGAGAGCATCTATAAGTTGGAATCCACTCAATGGCAATGGTTCGGGTTGGGGGTTTTATTGAGAAAAAGAATTGTTGAGCTAGGAGTACATGTTAATTTTATTTCATTTATTTTTAAAATAAATCACTTTATTGGGGACTGATACAACTCCCATCATGGTCAATACATACATCAATTCAATGCACTTAATATTCCCTTTATGCATAGAAATTTGGGCTGGTTTATGAACAAACTCTGGTTTACATTTGGGGGATTACCTTGAATTTTTCCTCCAATATGCTGGGGCTTCTAATCTCAGATTAACAGGAATCATGGAAAAAGATATAGTTACTGTTGTTTTTTTCTTTACATCATCTGATCACCTAGCAGATAAATATACTTCAATATGGATCCTTTTAAAAAAACACTAAAGGATAATGCTGATGGTACTTCTTATTACATTGCATGAAATAGTTATCTTAGTTTGTAACCTCTGTCTATTTTCCTAAATAGGGTGTTTATTAGTGTAATTATTATTTTGGTGATTCTAAATTCACTTAGCTGAATGAAAAAATAACTCAAATTATACTATTTTCTATTTGAACATAGTTCTTTACCATATTGCCTGTTTTAAAAATAAACAATGAGCAAAAGGTGTCTAGCGCGCATTATTGTGACTTTGTATGTGTGTGTGTGTGTGTGTGTGTGTGTGTGAGAGAGAGAGAGAGAGAGAGAGAGAGAGAGAGAGAGAGAGAGAGAACGCTCCTAAATTCCTTCCTGGCTGGTTCTGTTTCATATCAAAACACTTTCCATACATTAAATGTACATTCTGTCACCCCAATTTTATAAGTAATCTGAAACAAGAGCTTCAGAAAGGAAATTAAAGTGTTTGATGGCAAATGATTGCTGTGAATTTTTAGTGGCAAGCTCCATTGTCTGCAAAGTGGTTCATAAGCTGCTGTTGCAAAGCCCCCTTTGTTTCCTAGACCCATAGGTGCTATCTGGTAAGCCTCGGACTGCTAACTGCCTGGTTGATGGTTCAAACCCATCAGCTGATCTGGGGACAAGATAAGGCTCTCTGCTCTGAGGCAGATTTACAGGCTTGAAAATCCTTCACAGCTCAGAAACAGTTGCAATAGAGCTGGAATAGGTTACCTTTCCTCCAGGCAGAAGGGTTTACTTGCACGAGTCTAGAAAAGTAATCAGAAGTTCTTGGATCACTGTCTTTTGGACAAACATATAAGTTACTTTAAGTGTTTTTTCTTCCTTTCATGCCACACTCCTCATCTTTCCTTAATTATCCAACAATCATGAAGAGCTCTCATAAAAGTATTATAAAAGGGAACACTTTCTTTAGCTTGGTCACGAGAAAACTATTATGTGGCTATTTAAATCAAAGCTAAAACAGAATTCTTCTTTAGGAGATTTGCTACAATTTGGAGCAGCATCATTTGCTTTCTTTTTTGCATAACAGAAAAACAAACAACTTTGGGACAGACAGCCATAACAGAATTGTATTGAGAGTTCTGCTCCCTAACAGAAGAAGTGATTTCTCTTTCTGTTTCTATTATAACTTTTCACAGGGTGTGCTGGAAAGTGAGCTAACATTAATGCTGATGTACGTAACAGTTCTTGACGCTCAACTCTTTTAAAAATAATAAATATTTTAAGAGATTTACAGCACCAACACCAATAAAACACAGTATGTAACTTCTAATGTGTTTGTGTATGTGAGTGTGCTAACATTTCTTATTCTAACACTCTATCTGGAATTGAAAAGTTCTTTCTGTCTTGTGCAGGGGTTGAGCATGGTTATTAATTCATTAGGGAATGGTGGATCCAATCTTAGGTTCTTCTGTCTCCCTTTGGTCCTGAGAGCCCTGGAAAGAGCTGAGGAGGGGAGGTGGGGGGAAAGCAGTGAAGGGAAGAGGAAGACAGGGAGACAAAGCCTGAGAAGGAGACGACGACATTAGAGGTGACACGTAGCTATCATGCGCTTCCTCAGTCTGAGGGGGAAGAATAATGATGGGTCTTCCCTGCCTTCTACAGCCTGAGGACAGCCCTACGGCCAGCACACCTTTCTAATCCCATTTTCTGTGTGCTGCATGTCATAATCTGTAAGGCGCGGGTTCCAAGTCAAACTCTGAACCCAAGCAGGGACTGGGGCTTGTATTTATTTGCACTTTAAAACTTCAGTGAGTGCACAAACTTACTCCTACAGAAGGGAGGGACGGCAGCAAAACAGTAATGTGACATGTTGACATTAAATCAAAGTCATGAGACCCAAGGGAACCTCAAATTTGAATCTTCTGTTTCATGGGAACAATTAATGAAAAAAAGAGTGTGTGATCTCTCTTAAGGCCCCCCCCCCTTGGGGAATACCTTTTTTCTTCTAAGTTTAGGACCTTGTGTAACTTATGAGAAATAAACAGCTGTCCCCAGAATCTGACTGACCCTAAATATCCCACTGTCTGTAAGGAGGTCTCTGGTCCCAAGAGACAACTAGCAACGTGATTCTGAGTAGAAAGAGTCAGGGCAATTTTTTCTAGGTGCTGACACCTGGAAAGCAGCATGGGAAAGATAGTGGGGAAAACATATACATATATACACACATATACATATATGTATACACACATAAATGTATTTTCTATATGTTCCTAATAACAATTATTATACTTGTGCATGCACACACACATTGTTATTTTGTCCACAAAGATGAAAGATAAAGCACAGTATAAAAACATGGTATTTGTAATGGAATATATATGAATACATTGCAATTAGCCATTTGCTACGTTTTTTCTAACATCCTGGTGAGCAGAAAAGTTATTAGATTAAATTAAACTATTTTATTATTTTGTGAGGAAAGAAAGGAGCCCTGTGGTGCCTTTGGTGATGCATTGGGCGATTAACCCCCAAGTCAGAGTTTCAAGGTCACCAGCCATGGAGAAGGAGGAGGCTGTCTGCTGGGGTAAAGATTGATAATCTGGGAACCCGCAAGAAACAGTCTACTCTGTCCTATTCAGTTGCTATGACTTAGAATCAACTCAGAAGCAATGTGCTTGGTTTAAATGTGATTTAAAAATAAATTTCCCATTGGGAAAAGGCCTACCAATACTGATATCATGGACTGCTAAAAAGACAACTAATCTGTGTTGGAAGAAGTACAAGAAGGTACCCTCCCAAGCCTGGAATTGCTGTGGGTGGAGTGCTGCTTTTGTAGTATATATTTTTCCGGTGAGGCGAGCATCCAGAAACTCACTCTGAGTTAGTGCACCCAGTGGCATTGCCTGAGAAGCTTCTCTCTGGTCACAGTAATTTTTTTTCATAAAAGCAGTTTCACTCAGACCTTGTTTTTTGTGGTGGTAAATTTAAGAAGACAGCATGTGACTGTGAAATTTTGTCTCCTGTTCAGGAAATGTGCCACAGAAACTGTTGTGATGTTGAACACAGCCTTACAAAGACAATGCTATGGGAAAACTTGAATGTGCGAGTAGTTTCCTTGTTTCAAAAAAGGTGAAATGTTGATTGATGACAAATCTCAATCTGGATGCCTGTCACCTTCCAGAACAGGCAAAAATGTACTCTTGTAGTACATTTGGAGTATGTCCAGCAGGTCAGACAGACTGTTAATCAAGCTTTCTATTTAGTGGTTCTGAAAAGATTGTGTAGCAGTGATTTGTGGCAGATTGGGGACTGGTTTTGCCACCATGACAATATTCCTGCTCACACAGCCATCTTACTGCTCCAGTTTTTGACACAAAACAGCATGTCTCTCTTGGCCCACACACCTAACTACTCACCACACTTGGTGCCTGACCTTGCTCTGCGTGACTTCTTTTTTATTCTGTGAATGAATAAAACGACAACGAAGACGAGGTGAAGGAAAAAATGAGGAAGGTACTGTCAGTTATCCTAACAGATGAGTTTGAAAAATGTCTCCAAGAATATAATTGCAGATTTGACAAATATATTAAGTGCAATAGTACTTTGCAGGTGATAAGGTTATTTTGTAAAACAGTTTAAATACATAAATTTGAAAAAAAATTCCATTTGGTGAGGGGAAGGGTACCCCCTGCATGTGAACAGAAAATTCCTTAGAAGCTAGGATAACGAAACTTCATCTTGCAGAGTTTGGTCATATTATCAGGAGACACCAGTCCCTGGAGAAGGGCATCATGTTTGGTAAAGTGGAGGGGCAGTAAAGGAGAGAAATCCCTGAATGAGATGAATTGGCACAATGGCTGCGTCACTGGGCTTTGACACGGGATCACGTAGTGCTCTGATGTGCAGAGAGTCACTGTGCATTAGAGCAGACTCAATGGTACCTAACAACCCCAACACCAACCTCCAAGGGGAGAAGATAATTGGAAAATTTTGGCCTAGTCTCTATCTCGTCCTTGGTGACCCAGGCCATGTGCTAGAGACAACTGGGACTGTTGGCTCTGTCCTTTAGAGGTCACAAAGTCTTTCATGGACCACACCGGAAAGATTCTATTTGGAAACCCACTAAGTGAAAGTCACCTGTTACATACTTGAAGGACCCACCTACTTCCTTGAAGTGAAGGCTGAAATGGCTTATTGTGAGAAGAAGCAGGTATCGGTGCTAGCTCAAGGTTGTTGGTAGTCATTGCACATTGATTCAGGTCTCTCACTGTGAGGGTGCCCAATGCCCGGTGGCCCAGCACCTCAATGTGCTTACTATTTTAATGCTCTCCTTGCTCCTTGATTTTTTATGACATGTATTATTCTATTAGGTATGCTTCTGCCTTTACCCTATCACCAACTGCCATTGTTCATGTGAATAGTGTCCAGTCACTTAAGAGTTTAATCTGTACAAGGCAACAATTCATGTTTTGTAGTTCATAGATGGCCTTGTATTATTTTCTTGTATTATTTTCTCTTCTCAACTGTGTTTTAAATTCTGCACCAGTTAATTAATTAATAACACTACTAACGTTGTTGTTGTTGTTGTTGTTAGGTGTTCATACACATAGGAACCCTACACACCACAGAATGAAACACTGCATGACCCTTCACTGTCCTCACAATCATTCCTCCTTCTGAGCCCACTGATACAGCCACTGTTTCATTCCATCTATTTGAAGGCATTTCCCTTTTCCCTACTCTTCTACTTTACCATACATGATGTCTTTCTCTAGGGACCATTCTTTCCTGACAACAAGTCCAAAATATGTAAACTCTGATCTTCTTTCAATACAGATCTGTTTGCCCCTTTAGCAGTCCATGGTATTTTTCTTTTCCAGACCACAATTTTAAATGCATAGATTCTTCTACAGTCTTCCTTTTCAATGTCCAACTTTCACATGCTTATATTGCAATAGAGAGCATGATGGCTTGGGTCAGGCACACCAGCTCAAAGGAACCTTATTGCCCGTGAATATTCTGAAGAGATCTTGTGCAGCACACTTGCCTAATGCAAAATATCTTTTTATCTATTGACTGCTGTTTCCATGAGCATTGGTTGCAGATCAAAATAAGACAAAACCTTTAATAACTTCAACCTTTTCTCCATTTATCATGTTACCTATTGATTCAGTTGTGAATATTTTGGTTTTCTTTATATTGAGTTATAATCTATACTGGCAGCTACAATTCTTGATGTTCATTTAAAAGGACTTCAATCCTCCTCACATTCAGCAAGCAAGGTTGTATCATCTATTTGCTTGTTAATAAGTTTTCCACCAATCCTGATGCAGTCTTTCTGATGATTTATTCAATATATAGATTGAGCAAGCATGGTGAGATGGTATAACCCCGGTTTTAAACCATGCAGTATTCCCTTGTTCTGTTAGCACAACTGCCTGTTGAGCTATATTCAAGTTCTGAATGAGCACCATGAAATATTCTGAAATTCCCGAGCATTTATTTTGGTCTACACAGTCCAATACTTTTATATAGCTAATGAAACACAACTAATTGTCTTTCTCGTATTCTCTGTTTGAGCCAAGACCCATTTGATATCATCAATGGCAACCCTTGTTTCTCTTTTGGATCCAGTCTGTACTCCTGGAATGTGTTGCTGTAATCATTGTTGAATGAACTTAAGTAAAAATTTCCTTGAGTCTGATATCCACGATATCACCCATCTATAGTTTGCGAATTCTCTTGGGAATTTTTTGGAATGGGCACAAATATGAATCTCTTCTGTTCAGTCAGCAAGGTAGCTTTTTTCCAAATTTCCTGGCATAAAAGAATGAGTCCTTCCAGAGCTTAATCAGCTTTCTGAAACATTTCAATATGTATTCCATCAGTTCCTGGAGCCTGTTTTGGGCTAATGTATTTAATGCAGCTGGAGCATCGTCCATCAGCACCATTGATTCTTACTCATATGCTACGTCCTAAAATAGTTGCCTTTTGTATTGTTTAAAAGAGGTATTTTCAATAAATAAATGATTGTTTTTACAAAATTCTCTCATGAGACCTCCAGCTTCATTTCTATCATCAAGTCTATATTTTCCAACTACTTTTCCTTCCTTCTTTGTTTTCAACTTTAGCATTCCAATCTCCAATAGCTATTCATATATTTTGATTGCATGTTTAATCAATTTCCAACTGAGGTCTTTGGAGAAGTCTTCACTTTCTTCATCACTGGCTTCTGTGATTGGTGCATAATTTGAATACTAGTTGTATTAATTGGAGTTTCTTAAAATTGGATGATACAACCTGATCACATATAACTCTGTACTTCATGACAGATTTAGCCAGATCCTTCCTGACAATGAATGCCAGGCCATTTCTCTTGATGTTATTCCAAGCATAGGAAATCATATGATTTCCTTATTCAAAGTGGCCAATATAAGTCCATTCCAGCTCATGAATGCCTACGATATCATCTTCATGAGTCCCATTCCATTTTTGAGCACTCCATGCCTTGTCCATTCCAAATTTCAATCGTTTAAAGATTTTATCGTTAGTCAGAAAATAGAACCCTCCCCTCATGGCTCCACTCCCACAGGATTTGCCAGGCTCATATTACCATTGTCAACTTCTCTTCAAGAATCCATCTCATCTTTTGTCACATTTCAAGTACCCTCAGACCTGAGGGCCCATCTGCCAGCAGTATCTTCGACAATGTTCTGTTTTGCTTGGTTGGGGTTTCAGTATTTGAAAATACTTCAAAATTATGCATCATATTTTCAGCAGTTTCCTCCCCCAAAGTGGGGAACCTAGTGCTTCTTTGCTGTCTGTTCTTGGTCTGGAAGCTTTGCTGAAACCTTGCGTTCATTTTGTGTGACTTTGTTGGCATTTGAAATGCTGGTAACTTAACTTCCAGCATCACAGGAACACTCATACCACCACATTATGACAAACTGATGGGCAAGTGATGAATCAAACATGTAGTTTCTCCTTATACTAGGGAAGGAGTTCCCAAGAATAAATCCTCTATAGTTTTGATTAAAAAAAAAGAGTCTCATTTTTGTCACAGAAAACATATCACATGTCATCAAACACCCTGACTGACTTTTAGTAAGTCACATATTCATCTAATCATTTGGCTAAGTTGGGATGGAGTATTCTGATGATGAATCAGAATTCTTACATGATCACCACATAGTCACAGGGAGATCATTCCACACATATGGGCTCTACGAGGAAGTGGAGAGAAAAGATGAGCTTGGTTGTTGGTTTAATGATCCGAAGAGAGGCAGTCACGTTGAAATGACGCACATATCTTGGTGACTACTTTTGTAGTTGAAAAATGTTGCTGTTGCTGTTAAGTGCCACTGTGCCTGCAACAGTATACAGTGATCTTATGTCCAGCAGAACTAAACACCACGGGTCCTAGCCACCCTCACAATTGTTTTTATATCTGAGCCCTTGTTGCAGCCGCTCTATCAATTCACCTGGCAAGAACCTTCCTCTGTATCACCTCCCCTCCACTTTGCCAAGCATGAGGTGCCTTTTTACGGTCTGATCTCTCCTGAGAGACAGACATTCACCATCCTCCAAGACACAGCTGTTGGTTCTCTTGGCAGTGCAATGGTCTTTCAATGCGCTGAGTTTTCCTCAGTCTTTCTCATTCCATGTTCAACATTCACATGCAGAGGAGGCTATTAAAATACCATGCCTTAGATAAGTATACTTTAGGCCTCAAAGTAGCATCCTTACATTGCAACTCTTCAAAGAGGTATCATGCAGCAGATTCCCCTCATGCCATGCATTGTGAGAGCTCTTGACTGCTCCTTCTATGAGGATTGCTTATGGAAAAATGTTAGCCCCCATTAATTTGCCAACAGGCAAGCAAAAAGCAATTGAGTAGCTTTGACCTTTTCTCTAAGCCATCCAATCAGACGATGTGTGTCACTAAAGTCAAGAGTCTTCCTGAGCTAATTGAAAATTCATCTTCCCAAGAGACAGGAATTTTGGTTTAATAATAGATTTTTTAAGTCTCTTATTAATGTGTAATGTTAAAGCTTTTTTCCCCTCAATACCTCAATTTTCTTGGTTATTAACACATTTGTTCTGTCAGTATATCTCTCCCACCCCTAGTGTTGCACAAGAGAGAGTAGAGTCTGGAATTATGTTCACTATATTTAGGATACTTTTCAAAATTAAAGGACAAGATAGTTTCTTTTCACACTTCTATCTGCTGTTTACTTACATGACAAATGGGCTTTAAACTCTCTTTTGGTGTCTGTTTAGTAATAATATACCACTTTTCTGTACAGCATGAACTGTTTCGAATAATTTATTTTCTAGAAATCAATGCAGAAATATGCTTTTGACATTTATAAGGAAAATAAAGGAACTGGGTGTCAAATGTCACTCAATTGTTATCAAGCCTTAATAATAAGAATTAGAGAACTTGAAATTGGTAAAACTTTTTATTTTACAATTTATATAGCTAGATTTGGAAAGAAAAAAAATCACTACTCTTTCATTAGACAATGTTTTAGCCAGCACAGCATACGAGAAAGGAAGTGGATTTTGACAATGCACAGATCTGGCTCCCAGGAATTTTCTTAAATGACTCTATGAACCTGGCTTAGAGAGCCAACCTCTCGGTACCCTCATTCTCGCTTGAAAAATAAGAAAATCAAGCTCTTTCCTCACAGGATTAATTTTAGCTTAAAAATGCGGCAATATAAGTGCCCTTCCCAAGCACAATGTTTGGAACCTGATTAATATTATATAGCTCCCTCTATTCTGTTTCCTTTCTTTCTCTCCATTTTGCCTTTTCTATTTTGTATACATTCGCTATTAATCTTCAGATATGAAACATTCCTTTACATTTTTTCCCTTTCATCTTCACTTTTTCTGTTACCTTCCTTTCTTTTCCTTTAGCCCCAAAATACATGAATTCATTTTGGAGATAGATTTTCTTCCCCTGTGAAGTTTGCATTCCCTCAACCCCAGGCAGCAGTCCGCTTCTCCTCTGCAGGGTCTCATGAGGTAGCATCTACTTGATGGCGTGGCGTGGGGTCTTTTGGTTTATTTTAATTGGACAACAAGTGCACTTTATCGCAATAATAATTGATTAAATACCAGATTACTTAAGAGTAAAAGTAAAGCAAAATATCTAACCATAAAAGTATGCATAGACATTTCTTTATGATAAATTGATAAAAAGTTGGTTTCAATCTTACTTTTTAAAGTAATTATCTGTTTCTCCATGACAGAAAATTCAGGGAGATTTTACAGAGGATACACAGAGAAACAGAGTTAAACAAGAAAATTCCCCCCGTAGACATTTACTCAGAGCGATTGCTTTTATGACACAGTCTAATCTAGCTAGAAAGAAGAATTAAAAGAGTCTGGTAAAATGCTGAAAGTGTTAAATAAATAGCATTCAGTTTTGGGTCTTTAACTGTCTCTCCTCAATCAGCTACTTGAAAAAGCTACACAAGATTAGAGAACTAAATGAATATGTGTGGTAGGTGGAAGTAACCATTACATAAAATGTGTCCTACTACCAAATGAGCCTGGAAAAAAATATCAAGGATATATTTAACACTTCATACATACTTTTGAGTTAAAAAGCCAAAACATTCATTGTTGATACTATTTTCATTATTAATGATGTTGATGCTATTTTGACCAGTAAAAGAAGCAATGACTTTGCTCTGTGTTGTAAAAAAACAAAAGCAGACTTTTTTTGTGAAAAATAACGAGGTTTCAAATGATGGCAGTGTGTTTTTTCCCTGGCATTATAAAAAAATAGAATTAAATGAGCAAAGGCAGTTACTGTTATTGTTTCCCGAGGAGCAATGACAACAGCTTCTTGACAATGGCATCCAAAGTCAGGCTCCATTAAGTAGATTTAAGCCCAAGAATTGGATGTTGTTACACAATTGATAGGAACTGTGCATCGGGGTTTTAATTGCTATTTTGCTCTAGGTCGTGCCTTACTATTTCAATTAAATCTCTAGTGTAAAGGATCCCGTGCCCTCCTCCTCTTGCATTTGATCATCTAATGGGAAGAAGTCTACTTTCCTTAGGGAAATAACTTTGGGCAGCATGAATCAATCTCAACCTCTTTCTCTCGGTGACTTTTCTCAGTAAAATATCTCTAATTTTGGTTTTCTTACAATGCAATATAAAAAGTGAATAGAATTGGTGTTCGTCTGCTCCTCAGGATTGCTTTCAATGCAAAGTTTTTAACTGACAAGGGAAAGAGCTGAATCAATCCTAACATTTTCCTATTTATGTCGATGGAGGAAAAATCATGTAGAGATATAAGACAAGTTATGACTAGGCTGCAATTGACCCTGACCTCTACTATTGAGAGAAAATTGTGAATTTGAAAAGGCCAGAAATGTTCAAATTCATAGTATACAGTATTTTAATCATCTAGTTTCCCAATGGACATATGGCATAGAGGAAAGAATGTATAAATGACTCTACCATTAGGCAGATGAATTATTACAAAATGTTATATTAAAACTCTTTGGGATTTTAGAGACGTAAGTTATTATTTTTGTTGGAATGAGAAGCAGGTCAGTAAAGAATTAGAAGGGCAAAAAGAAAGACGTTGAAAAAGATGATCTTTGAGTGAAACCTTAGAGAATTTTTGGATCTTAAAAATATAATTTCAATGTGATTTCAGAGATAATATGATATGAGATAAGACCACCTACTTAACACTGCTATTATTCTTGTTAAATTAATAAAATTATTTTCAAATATTTCCATTCAGGCTAAACATAGACTTTCTTACTAAAGTTAAAACTTTCAGTTGTACAATTCTAGTTGACATGACTAAACAATGGAATGATCTGACATATATAGTAAATCCCAATTAATAATAAAACTTTCTATGGGGCTGAGCCCCGGTGGTGTAGTGGTTGTACGCGGGACTGCAGCCCACTGGTACGGAGGTTCAATTCCAGCAGTGGGGCTGGACCTCCTACTCCCACCACCGGAGAGCAGTGATGCCAAAAAACAAAAACAAAAACAAAAACAAAAAAAAAACTTTCTATGTGTGTTTGTTATGAATAGGTATGGATTTTAGAAATCAGTATAGATTTGAAAGATCACGGGTTAGAATTCTCTTTGTTTCATGGAAGAAAGAGATGACAGTCTGCCTAGTAATAATTTACAGTTTTAGAAACCTTACCCAGTCATTTTCTGTTCTATAGCAGCACTAGTGAGTAAGAATGAGCCAGACAACAATGAATTCTGGGTGTTTCATTGGGTTCAGCACTGGGCTGGTAACCGCTAATTCTATAGTTCAAACCCAACAGCAGAATAGAAAGATGAAATTATCTGCTTCACTCAAGATTTACAAATCCATAGAAAACCTATAAAGGGTCATTATGGGTCAGAATCTACTGGCTGGGGGGGGGGGGGGGGGGTGTGGGGGTGTGGGGGCAGTCTATCTCAGTTATTGTCTTCATGGGGAATTTTAAATTCTGCTTGTTCTAATTCTTTGCTAAGTAGAATTGTAATGACTGGTGATTTTGTCCTATAGCGTATCCCCTATAGGACAGAGCAGAATTGATTTTCAGGCTTTCGGAGGCTGTGCTCCTTTACAGAAGTAGACTGTCACCACATTTTTCTCTCATAGAGTGATTTGTGAGTTTGAAATAACAACCTTTTGCTTAGCAATCCAAAACTCAACCCACTGTGTTACCAGGCTCCTTGTCTGAGATTGGGCAAACCACTGTTAAACAATTAGATGTACCTAGGAGAGTAAAAATGTCGAGCTACATGTGCCACCTGGCACATGAGAGGACCTGGTTCACTTATGCTGAATATCACTGAAATACTCTTTTATAATCAATCTGATATCCAGAAAATATTCGAATCACATACCATAAAGACTATAAACACCATGCAATTCTCTTTATTGACCTCAAGAAATATTTTGCTCAAATATAGTTTTGTGAATCCGATTGGGTTGAAGTTGGCTTAAAACTTGCAACTAGGAAATTTTAGGAAAGTATCAAATGAACTGTGGAAATAAATAAAAATGTCTTAATTGGGGCAAACTTTAGTGAAAGAAAGAAGATTCCATGACTCTAGAATAGTGCAAAGGATAAGTTAATTTTCTGGTTGCATTTAAAAGAAAATGTAAGGTCTAAATTCAAGATTGGGGGAAAATGTACCTGGGTTAACTATATTCATTAAATATATGACTAGTATTTTATTTGAACAAAGTGTTAACATAATGGAGGATAGGAAAGGCAGTGTTTGTCCAACTTTATAGCCTTGATAGCTTTGAGTTAACTTGGGATAGATATATGTGTTTGGCTAAAATTTCTAGAGAAATATAACCAGTGGCACTTATATATGTAAAGGAAATAATTTTATATCAAGAATGTGACCTAGCCCAGTCCAACTCAAGCCCCTTGGTCGTATGTTCACTGGAGGTGCTAAGATTCATGCTGCTTCTTTTGGCTGAGGAGGAAAGGGTAAGTGGAGAGTGGGGAGATCACAGACTGGCAGAAACATGGCAGGGTCCCATAGCTCCCAGTGTTGGTAAGCTGCAGGAGCCTTCAACTCCAGACCCATCTGTTAGTCCGGGTAGACTAGAGGAACAAATTTCATAGACACGCATATAGATATAAGGAAAAGGTTTATATACAAGAGGAACAGGACATTGACCCCAGTCCAGTTCAAAGTCATAAGTCCGATATTAACCCATATGCCCAAAATCAGTCTATAAAGTCTCCTTCCAACTCATTAAGTCACAGGTCAGTGGGTGCAGAATCCCAGTTCTGGCAGGGATCTCCACATGGCTCTTCACTTCCAGGGCTCAGGGTCCATCAACAGCAGAAGCAACTCATCACTGGCAGAGGTCTCTATGTGGCCACCCCAGCTTCAGATGTCTGGCTCCATCAGGGCAAAGCTGTGTGGTCTCTCTGCCGGCTCCCCCAGCTTCTAGGACGCTGCCAATCTTGTCTTGTCCGTGATTCATCATCTCTCAGACTAACTCCCAACAACTGGGGGAGAAAGCTTCCCATCTTCATGAGGGAAATATCGTGAGATTTCCCAGAAATCTAAGGAGAAAGCCATGCCCATATAGAGGCCTCATTGGCTACTCAATGGCTATGTCCAGATTAACAGGCTAGATTCCACCCCTACATTTCAATCATGAAATTAACATAAGCACGACTGCCACACCATCTGTGCAATTTGGGCAAGCAAGCTGGTGAAGAAGGGTAAAAGAGTAACCAGAGGGTGGCCCTGAGTAATAGATTGGACTCTCCACTACCTTCACACAGGTGTAGTTGACGTATAATGTAACGAACACAGTCCACCTCTTGTCAACTTGGCACCTGCATACAACACTTTAGTCATGCATCATTTCCAAAAACAGACAATAACAAAATCATATTTGTGTCTAATAAGATACAAATAACATGCACAGCAAACATGTACCATCCACATTTACATCTTATATTCATAGGTGAACAAAACAAGAAATACTTGATACCCAACAATTACAATTCTGTTAATAATTGCCTATTCCTAAATCCTATAATCCTATCAAGGTATTTGCCTCCACTCCCTCTCACTTTTAGACCACTAGGAAAAGAGAAAATTATTCAGTGGGCATGCTTCCTTGCTCCACTTATATGAGACTGACCATGCTGATGAAAATTTGTAAGTCATTCCATGCCTTTATATTGTTCCATATATTGGATATCTAACTTCTAAATTTTCCATTTCTATTAACCTAGGCATCAAACTATATGGGTCATAATGAACTTTGTATAGCCTTGAGAATAATGGAAATTCCAGAACGATTTCTTGTGCTAACGTACAACCTACATATGGATCAAGAGAGAGTTGTGTCAACAAAATAAGGATATGCTGCATAGTTTAAAATCATGAAGGTGTATATCATTTGATCATACTTTTTCAAATCTGTGTGCTGGGCAAACAATTAGAAAAGCCAGACGATATGAAGAAGACTATCACAGTAGCGTTGGAGGAAGACGCGTTTACAACTTATAACACGCAGATTCCACACTCTTGCTGGCTGAAAGTCCAGAGTACTTGAAGCGCTTGCTCCTAGCTATGAAAGATTATACCTTTCAGGATGGGTTATATAGGGCAATGTAAAGAAGATCAAATCCGTAAAAATGGATCAGTAGGTGTTTATCCTCATGATAAACAGAGGAAAGATCAACATTGTCAAGGATTTTGTCTTGCTTATATCAACAATCAGTGCTCATGGAAGAAGCACTCAAGAGAACAGAGAATACATCACATTGGATAAATCTCTCGCATAAGACAGCTTTAAAGTGCTGAAAATAAAGGCTGTTACTTTGAGGACAAAGATGTGTCTGGCCCAAATTATGATATTTTCAGTCATCTCATGTATGTGGAAGTGGAACATTGAATTGAAGAATTGGTGCATTTGAATTATGGTGCTGATGATGAAGCTTGAAAGTATTATGGATAAAAAGCTAAGAATAAACAAATCTGTCTTTGAAGAGGTATAGCTAGAATGCTCCTTAGAAGGAAGGCATGAGTGCATTTCTTATACTTTGGACTTGTTATTGAGAGATACCAGTTCATAGAAAAGGAAATTATACTTGGTAAAGTAGAAAGGCAAACACAAAGGAGGTCCTTGAGAAGATAGACTGACACTGGCTGCAATGGTTTAAGTTTGAACATAGCAGCAACTTAATGATTGTGAGGGTGACCCAGAACCAAGCACTATCTCATTTTTTTGTATGTAGGGTCACTATGAGCCAGAACTAACTTAAGAGCACCTACCATGGAGACAAGAATATTCTTTGATGAGAAACATTTTCATTTTAGTTACAACATTGCATGTCTGTATCCACAAATTCAAGGCTAGAGTAGGCCATCCATCAAGCTGGCAAACCTTGTCTACCAATTCCCAGGGTCAAACATCTCTCTCTTTATCAAGTCAGGTCTTATCAACTGAGTTCTGGCAACTGCAAGCTTGGTCAAAGTGGACCAAGTAGCAAGTTGGATTTTAAATGCTTCTCCCTCTTCTCCAGACCACTGGCTCCTTCACATACTCTCATTAAAACTAGTCACCATGGGCTAGGTCATGCCATGGGCTCAAATATCATGCAATTATTTTAACTTCACACCAGGCAACCCTCATTGTCTTTCCTTTCTAGTCCTCTTGAACCAAGTTGACAGATGTAACTGTCCAGACTCAACTTGTCTTTGTATTGTGTTTTCCCTACTTACACTCAACAAGTGAATCTAGGTGGTCACCTAGCAAGCATTCCTGTAGGTTCCCTTTAGCTTTTAGTCATAGGGAGAGGGGTTCTCTGATGTACACAGACTTTTCCAGTCTAGACATAACTGTATGTGTGTTAGCCTAAGTCGACTAGAGAAACAAATCCAGAGATATTTATATATTTATAAGAAAGAGTTTTATAGCAAAAAGTAATCATATATTAAGAAACTATCCCAGTCCAGTTCAAATCTATAAGTCTAGTATTAGTCCATAAATTCAAGACTAGTCCACCATAAATCATTCTTAAGACTCATGTAGCACATGAAATGATGCAAAATAGAAGATTATAGGTCAGTGGGTACAAAGTTTTATGGATCCAGTGGTAGTGGAACCATTTCCAGGGTTCTGACTGCCATTAGCATGGCTCTACATGGCTCATCAACAGGAATGTGAAGCAGAAAGAGGGCTCCTTGCAGGTCTGAGCAAGTCTCCACTTGGTTTGTTAACAGGAAGTTGGAGACAGAGAGAGAGAGGAAGTTCCCAGAGACCACAAGAGAAGGGCACTCCCACCAGGAGACATTATCAGGCTGTGACCTGATTGACAGGCTAGACTCCATCCCTAAACCTATTTATCAATTTGATATGAGCTCATGCAACTAATGGAGTAGGCAACTGATTGCATTTTTTAAAATTGAGTTTCTCAGTAGTTGTAGGTTGTTGTGTCTATCTTTTCCAAAACAAATGCTTTGATGCTCAATTTTCTTACTCTATAATGGCTTAAAATAAAAATTTATTTCTTATAGGCAATTTTAACTTTCTTTTTAGCAAGTTTAATCATAAAGGTTGAAGGTGGGTTTGCAACTCTCAAATCATAATTTATCATTTTCATTTATATTACCCATTATGTCTTTAACAGTAGGTAGGAGAAATCAATATAATCCTAATGCTAAATACTAAATAATATTTTTCTTAAAACACTCCCATATAAAGATCTCTTCAACTCTCCACTCCTATGCAGATCACCTGGGATTACTGGCAGAACTGGTCTAACAGGTGATTTTCTATCAGCCTTCTCTTTTAAACAGCATCACTCTTGCTACAGGGAACTGGAGAGGTGGATTTTCTCTTCTCTGTTGTAGTTTATCATGCCATCAGCTATTTCAGGTAAAAATAACTGAATAAAAGTTCTTGTTGGGGTGGAGGAGGATGGGCGTAGCGGGGACACGTCTTTGAGTCAGTTCTGACTCCTAGTGTCCATTTGTAAAGCAGGGTCAAACACTGCCTGGTACTCGGGCTCCTGTGCCAGCCTCACAATTTTTCCTATGTTTAATCCCATTGCTGTAGCCACTGTGTCAATCCACCTTGTAGAGGATCGCTCTCTTTTTGCTGCTTTCTACTCTGTCCTTCTCCAGGGGTCTGGTCTTTCCTGATAACTTGTCCAAATGATGTGAACCAGG
This sequence comes from Nesogale talazaci, assembly GCA_004026705.1. Lineage (NCBI taxonomy): Eukaryota > Metazoa > Chordata > Mammalia > Afrosoricida > Tenrecidae > Nesogale > Nesogale talazaci. The sequence goes on from PVJH01003925.1 coordinate 131,264, forward strand.
ACTAAGGATTCTTGCCTCTGGGAGCATTCTGGAAGTACATAGTTCAAGACAGATTGGTTTATTTTAGCAGTATATTGTGTATTCAATATTTGTCTCCAGCATGATAATTCAAACACATCGATTCTTCTTTGGTTTTCCTATTCAATGTCCAAATTTCACATACATATGAAGCAATTGAAGATACCATGGTCAGGCATAGCTTAGTCCTCAAAATAACACCCTTGCTTTTCAACAATTAAAGAGATCCTTTACTGATGAAACATACAACTCTCCTCTAGTTCTTTAATGTTTGCTCTCCCCCACTATCACGAATCCAATTCTGCCTTATAATTCTGGCAAGACTAGAGTGGTACAGATAAGAGCTTGAAACACAGGGACTTCAGGATAGGTAAATCCCTCAGGACCAAAATGAGAATAGTAATCCCAGGAGAGCAAAGAGAAGGTGGGGGAGAAAAGAGGGCTAATCATAATGATCCAAATATAACCCCAGTTGTCCAGTGAGATGGACAACAGTAAAATGTGTGTAAAGAGAAGATAGCAGTTGATGCAAGAAATGAAAAAAATATATATATATATATCAAGGATTCATGGGGGAGGGAGGGAGAACAAAAGGAAAACTGACCTTATACCAAGGGCTCAAGTAGAAAGAAACTGTTTTGAAAATGATGATGGCAACATATATACAAATGTGCTTAACACAATCAATGTATGTGTGGATTTTGATAAGCTCCCAATGAAATAATTTTTAAAAAATAGGGCCTTTTATTTTTGACTGCTTCTAGGAGCATTGTTTTTGGACCCAAGCAAGATAAAAATCCTTGACAAATTCAACTTTTCTCCATTTATCATGGTATTCTATATTGATCCATTTGTGAGGATTTTGTCTTCTCTACATTGAGCTGTAATCCATACCAAGGAGTATAATCCTTGATATTTATCAGTAAGTGAGTTGCATTATCTGCATATCATAGATTCTTAATAAGTCGTCTTCCAATCCTGATGTTCCATCCCTTCTTTTATTATGTCTAAGAATTTAGAAAGTTTCACTTCCCATACCCTTTTCCAGATCCCAACTGTATAACCCATGTGGCCATATCTAATATACCCTGGCTAGTCGAAGTAGAATTCAACACTCCAACTTTGTCACAAAGCAGAAGTTAGACATACTTCCATCCTCTACAGTCATTTGTTTCTCTATAATCCCACTCCATCGTACCAAATTGCATTATACTGAATTTTATACCAGAGACATACATGAGTATAAGAAAGAACTTTATGTAAGGAGATAATTTTATATTAAAATTATCCTTAGTCCAACTCAATTTCATGAGTCAGACAGTAGCTAGAAGCCCCTACATTCCTGCAGCTGATGGTGGAGGTAGCAGGACAGGGGAGTCGGAATATGGGAGTTGGTGGGTGCAGAATCACATGGATCCAAGGTTGACAGGAACATTGTAGGTTACCACAGCTTCCTGGTTTGCCAGGCTTCTGGGCTGTCAACCCAGAGCCAGACAAATAAAAAAGTGAAAGGGGCCTAAAGAGAAAACATTCTATTCCATGTCTCTCCTACATAAAAGACCATATAACCAAAAGACATCATTGAACCTCATCGTGATTGAGAAGCTGGACTCCACGCCCACCTTCAGATAAGTGCAACTTGATATAAAGCTTAATTGTCACTACGATTTTGAGGTATTTATGTTCAGAGAGATAGTTATTAGTTTGAATCTTTCCATACTTCCTACTAATGCTATTAAAAATTTGACCAAACCAGTTCCTGTCTTTTTCCAACCAAAAAGAAAAACAGTTGTAGCTTCTGATTCATCCGTGATCCTATGCTCTATAGAATTTTCAATAGCTGAATTTTCAGAAGTGGATCCCCAGTCTTCTTTTCTGAAATACCTAGAAGGTCTCAATTCTTTAAGCTTCTGGTTAATAGCTGAGTATGTTCCCTGCTTTGTACCAGCTAAAGGCTCCTCAAAGGGTATGGTTATATGTAATGTATTCTTTTGAATCCTCATTTTAATTGCAAGTCAAATGAAGAGAATCATACTGTGTTATGTTGGGTCTTATAGAGAAACAAAATCAGTGACACTAATGTGTGTATAAGAAAGAACTTTACATTAAGGAAAACTATTGTATCAAGGAAGCAACCCAAAAGTCTATGGGTCAGATGCTAGCTGGAAGGTGAGGTGGGAAGCTGGGAGATCACAGAGACGAGTGGATTCAAGTTCAGCAGGAACATGGCAGCACTTACTAGTCCGCAGGGTCAGCAGGCTGCAAGGGCTGTCAACCCCAGGCAGACAATCCAGGCAAGAAGGAGGAGGAAAGGTGGCAAAAAGATGGCAAAGGAGAGAGATATTCTCAGTGTCTCTCTTATA